>PVKP010025366.1:0-33757 GCA_004027715.1 Plecturocebus donacophilus | reverse complement strand
TCATCGGGGTGTAGTGGGGACCACAGGGTGCAATGGGGGCTATGAGGGTGCACTGGGGGCCATCGGGGTGCAGTGGGGTCTATGAGTGTGCAGTGAGGGCCATCGGAGTGCAGTGGGGACTATGAGGGTACAGTGGGGGCCATCGGGTGCAGTAGGGACCATCACTGCTCCCATTCTACAAAGGCAAGGAGGGGGTAGATTGCTTGCCTGAGCTCACATCACTAGTAAGTGGTGCCTTCTGGATGTGAAGTGTGGCCACCCTGGGTTCAGCTGCCACGGTGTCCTATCCTTACCTGCAGATGGGGAGGGCTTCTCTTTGGGACACCACATTTTAAAGGAGACCTTTTTCCCCTTTGTCTGCTCCCAGGGTGACCTGGATGGTGTTAGTGAAGAGCCTATAGTGTAGCCAGATGGTCTGGAGAAGACCAAAAAGAACGTTCTTAGACAGGAGAGCCGGGTCTCCTTGGGGGAGGGAGCTATGAGCCCTTGAGTCTCATACCTTCCAGAAGCTTCACCAGCACTCATGGTAGTGACTTCTAACATCACATCTTTTGCTAATACTTTGGTTTTAAGAAAACTCCATGCTCGATTAAGAAAAAATAAATTTTAAAAACTTAAAAAAAGATAACTCCGTGTTGGAAAATTTTAAAAGGCAAAAAGTGTCTGGGATGGTTTTGCCAGGAAATTCTAGGAAAGATGTGAAAGGTTGAAGGTAGAGGAGAGAGAGACTGCTCTGCTTCCCCTCACTGGGTGGAGATGGCAGCTCGCTGGGTAGACCTTAGTGAGACAGCATCACTCCGGCAGCATCCAGAGGCACTTTAACCAGAGTACCCCATCAGGGAGGGCGGGAAGGGAGCTGAGCATGAGTGCGTTGGGACCATCCCAGGCTTCCCATTTGTCTGGAAGTGTGCAGTTAGATTTTAGTGGTTCTCATGGAGGATGCTGAGTGGGAAGGATGTAGGTGCTGGGTTGTAGGGATTTATTTCCAGTAGGTGATTGGCTGTTTCCACCTAAGGGAAAATTACTGGAGAACCCCAGCCCCATAACCCCAGCATTTTTTCCGGAGCCTAACAACAGGGCTGTGTTTTCCTGGAGGCGCTCTGGTGGCTCTGTGGGTGGACCACACTTCCACTTTGGCCACGTGGCCCACGAATGAATCACGAGGGGAAAGAAAATGATAAAACTCCATCTCATTTGGAAACATGAATCACAGCTCATTGTTTGCAAGTACTTGGAATCTGTTCGAAGTATTGTTTGTCAGCGAGACACATCAGTTGTATATTTATTTTGTAAAATTGGGAAAGAAGTAAACAGCTGACCTGAGGCGCCTTCTGCAAGGGCAGGAAATGCTGGTTCCTCCTGATTCATTCCTCTGGGGGCTGCCTGTGAACTTTACCAGCCCATGTTTCCCCCTTGGCCTTGAGTTGGTGGGTCATGTTTAGGGTCCTGGCTTATTAACACCGGCATAAACCTTGACTTAGCTGTGACACTGGCCAGATGATCTTTTCTCACACAGCCCAGTGGGCAGTCTTATGGCCCAGTGTCAATAAAATGTTCCTATGGATCCTATTCCTAAGATTAGGTGAAAGATGCAGCATGTTCTAGAGTCACACATGAGGAACAAGTGCTCACTCACATCTCAACGATGGTGTTGAAAGCAGAATAATGGTCCCAAAAAAGGTCCGTGCCCTAATCCCCAGACTCTGTGAATTTGATACGTTACATGGCAAAAGGGACTTTGCAGATGTGATTAAGGTTACCTGGAGTTGGGAGATGGCAGATGATTATTCTGGACCATCTACATGGGCACAGGGAACTTTGGCTGGTTATGAAACTGGCATTCAGAAGAGAGATTCCAAGCCTGTGTTTGGAGGCACAGTTGCTGGCCCTGTGATGTAGGGGCTCACTTGCAAGGACCAGAGAGAGGCCTCAGGGACCTATGGGAGGCCCCTACCTGATGACCAGCAGGGGAGCCTCAGTCCTGCACTCACAAAGAATTGGATTCTGCCAACACCATGAATGAGCTTGGAAACAGATTTCCTCCCAGGGCCTCCTGCTAAGAGCTCAGCCAGCCAACACCTTGATTTTGAGATCCTGAGCTGCTGGGCATCTGGCCTGTGGAACCGAGATAATAAATGTGTGTGGTTTTAAGCTGCTTAGATTGTGGTGATTTGTTATGGCAGCAGTGGAAAACCAGTACAGATGATGGGAGAGAAGCTTGCAGGTGAGGCTCTCTGTACTCTTGAGATTGGTTACTAAGTTCATTGAAGGTAGTGAACCCAAGTGTGGCCTCATTTTGGCTATTTCCAGGTACAGCTCTCAAATGGGATGGGGCGTTGGCGCTACAGACATGTATAACCTGGCTCTTAGTCGTAATGGGACCCTTAAGCAAATTATTCGGACTTTCTCAGCCTTGGTTTTCGTACCTGTGAAGTGGAACTAAGGCTACTTGCTGCCGAGTTGTGAGGACTCGCTGAGAAGATGTTGGCAGAGAATTTAGCACTGTGTTCAAGATATGCCAAGCACTAATGAAGCATTGCTTTTATTAACTTTTTTATTTAATAAAGCACAAAGTTTAGAAACGTAGTGATAAGTGACTTTCTGTGTGCATTTAACAGGTTGCCAGAAAAATGCTTTTCTTCAAAGGTTGATTTCTTGATGATGTTTTAGTTTCTAATTGTGGTAGAAGTCACATTTGCTCAGTGTGGGGAGCCTGGCTTGTATGCATTCACATTAGCTCTGAGCAATGATAATTGCTAGGAATTGTGTAATCGCCAAATAAATTTGGGATCGTGGGAGTTGAAGAGAGATCTTTTTTGTTATCTAGAGTAGCAAGCAAGCTGCTACTTTGGGGAAGAAAAATTAGATTTCATCATAAGTAAATAGAAATGCAGACATTTTCATTCACTGGAGTTGTGGCAAAACCAAATCAGGACATATTATATTTCTACAAACCTGATTTTACTTTGGAAACATAAAAAATTTAAATGTATTTCTATGCCATTATTTGACTAGGATACCAGACATCTGATTATGATTGTCTTAGTGTATGTCAATAGTTCTGTCTCTTGTTCTTTTATCACCTCTGTGGATGCAGCTCGTGGAATGGGGAGCAAGAAATAGGCCACGTGGTGTCCTTTGGTGGGTGTGGCACTGACGCCCTAGGGCCTGTGCTGTGGCGAGTGCATGTTTGTACACTGTCCCCTCTCTTCTTCCGTCCCTCCTTTTCCCTTTTTTCTTTCCTTCTTTTCAATCTGTACTTTGTGTTTTCAGATGATTGCATTAAACTTTGTATTTTCAGATAATTCTAGCTACATGCAGTTGTAAAATATATTTCAGGGAGATCATGAATAGCCGTTACTAGTTTCCCCTAAAGTTACGTCTTGTAAAGGCGCAGTGCAGCGTCACAGCTGGGATGTTGACATCGTTAGTGAAGGCACGGAAACATTTCCGGCACCGCAGGCACCCCTCAGTTGTCCTTGTGTAGCCATGCCTCCCTTCCTCCACGCCTTTCTCCCCTCAGATCCTGGCCACCATTCACCTGTTCCATGTTTCTATAATGTTGTCATTTAAAGAGTGTTCCATTAATGAAATTGCACAGGAGGTAAGCTTTCAGGATTGGCTTCTTTCGCTCAGTATCTCTCTCTGGATATTCACCAGGGTGTTGCTTCTGTCTGGGTTGTTCCTTGTCATTGCTGAGTATCCTTTCATGGTCTGGATACGCTCAGATTGACTGTTCACCTGTTGAAGGACATCCGGGTTTTGCTGTGATTAACATAGCCACTGTCAACATTCACGTGCAGGTTTTAGTGTGAACCTAAGTCTTCATTTTCCCAGCTAAATGCCCAGGAGTGCAGAGGTTGAGTTGTGTGGTAGTTGGATGTTTAGCTTCTTAAGAAATTGCCAAACTTTTCTGGAGTAGCTGTGCTGGTTCACATTCCCACCAGCAGTGTATATGTGATTGTAGATTTCTCGGGATCCTTGCCATCATTTGTCATTGTGTTGCTTGTGTAGGTGTGTAGTTGTCTGTCATGGTGGTTGGAGTTCGCATTTGCCTTGGTTTCATTTGGGAGCCAGCACGCAGATTCTGTGCTGCTGCAGTACAGGAGAAGGCGGCTGAGCCAGGGGGTGCTGGTGGGGGCACGGTCTGAGCGGGTCCACTGAGCTGTGAAATTGTCGAGTGTGTTCAGGGAAGGACTTTGATCCAGTTTGAAGAGATATCATTGAGTGGAAGGCTGACCTGACTGGGCACATCCAACAGGGTGGAGACCATACCTCAGGCAGTTGCTTGTCAAGATGGTCACTTTTCAAACCCTTCAGTGTATCCAGAAGGCCTTCAGGGAGGAAATGAGTAGGCAACCCAAGGAGGGGTCAGAGTTTTAGCCCTGACAAGGCCACTTTTCATGCATGTCACCCAGAGTGAGTGTTTGGACCTCTTGCAGCCTGGTTTCCCGTTTTGAAGCAGCAATATTCGTGGACTTTGTCTCACTGAGGTTGGGCTGATGGGAGTTCACCAGAACTAATGTACCTTAAGGCAGATTGGAAATGTTATACAAATGTGCATTTGCCATTAGCCACTGTTCTTAAATTTGCTTTCTTTGGTGTGATGGAAGTGCTTTGGGGCTGACAGTGAAATCAGTGTGGAATTTGAGTATTAGTTGGCTGGAGCTACCCTAACAAAGGACCATAAGGCCTGTGGCTTAAACAACAGGACCTGTGTTTTCAAAATTCTGCAATGCTGGAATCAAGGTGTTTTGGCGGTTGGTCTCTTCTAAGCCCTCTCTCCTTGGGTTACAGACAGCTATCTTCACCCTGTCTTCTTATAGTCTTCCTTCTCTGTGTGTCAATGTCCTCATTTCCTTTTGTAAGGACACTAGGGCCGGGGACGCGGTGGCTCACGCCTGTAACTGCAGCACTTTGGGAAGCCGGGTGGGTAGAAAACCTGAGGTCAGGAGTTCAAGACTACCCTGGCCAATATGGTGAAACCTGTCTCTACTAAAAATACAAAAAATTAGTTGGGCATGGTGGCGCATGCCTGTAATCCCAGCTATTTGGGAGGCTGAGGCAGGAGAATCCCTTGAACCCAGGAAGGCAGAGGTTGCTGTGAGCCGAGATTTCGCCATTGCACTCCAGCCTGAGCAACAAGAGTGAAACTTGGGCTCAAAAGAAAAAAAAAAAAGAAAGGACACTAGTCATATTGGATTAGGGCCCACCCTAAAGACCGCACTTTAACTTAGTCACCTCTTTAAATACCCTGGCTCCAAATACCGTCACATTTCCAGGATGCTGACTTTCTGAGGTTAGAACGCTGACATATGGATTTAGAAGAATACAATGTGGCCCATAACGGTGTGATTTTGATAACATAAGACTTCATCTACAGTTTCCCTCTATCTTTAGTGGCCTTTGAATTTTTTTTTTTTTTTCTCTGCAAGGCTGTGGGTTCCTGGTGCTACTGGACTTCAGTGAGGTGAGGGGCAGAGCTTTCTGATGGACTCCGATTTGTTTCTGTATACAGACCTGGAAATTCCTTGCAATCAAATTAGTGACAGAACAATGCAATCAGGTAGTTTGGGACCCAAACAGTAACTTCAGAGAAGCCCTTTAAGTATGACCATTCTCCTGTGAGCTCGGCTCAGAATCTTCAAGCTCAAACTGCCTGGACATCAGCTGCATTTGGGCATTGGCATATTCACACATCCTGCTTGGGTTTATTTCCAGTTTCTTACCATTTATGTTTTTGTCGGGTGAGTGGGGCGGCCCGCCTCACACTGGCTCTGGAATCCCAGTTGGGCAGTGATGATGGCAAAGCCCTTGCACACTTAGTGTCCCAGGACTGCCCCGCACAACTCCAGGGGGCACTGTTCTTCTCTGCAGCCCACCAGGCTGGCCTCCCTCCCCCCATCATACCATGCACAGCCCTCAGTGGCCCTGGGCAGTCAGAAAAGCGCTTTAATATCAGGAGCTAATGGGACAAGGGGAGGGGACTTGGCTTGTGACAAGTAAATGACACCGGGCTTCTTGATGATCACTGACAGGCTCAGTTTTGGCCTGGCACTCTGCAGTTATCCACGTTCTCACATGCATGTGGGAAACCGAGTATCCACACAGGCACTCCCTGTCTTCAAAAGGCAGATGGTTTCACCCTAGACAGATGTCTGTCAGCTTGTTAAATTTTCACTTGGGCGCCTTGAGGAGAAAAAGGTGCTTTCTTTTGGCATATACTGTGTGCTGTCAAAACAACTCAGGTTAGGGGTCATAGAGATCTGTCTCTGAATATCAGCCTTGTGTCTTATTAGGCGTTCGACCTTGGGGGTTATTTACCTTAAGCCGGAGTCTCTTCTTTGTAAAGCTGGTGATAACACCAACCTCTCTGGGCAGTTCTGGAAAGAAAGAGATAACTCAGCACAAACCGGGCCCCTGGTCTATGCTTGATAATGTTAGTTTCTTTCATCCTTTATTGATTGCTTTGCAAGTAGAAGTCTGTGTTGCCTGGGGCGGAATCTCTAGCCTAATGCAGGCTCTCCCCAGCCCTACCACGTGGGCCCCATTGCTTCTGGAGCCCCTGCCTGTTGCAAGGTGCCATTTGGAATTTTAATGTTAAGTCTGAGATTAGACCAGGGACTGTAGTTCTTATTGATTGCTGGGGAGTACTGAATGGACAGGATGAAGGCAGATCTCTAAATTTCTCATCAGAAAAATGTTACCTTGACTCTTTATCTAGTTACAGTTGCTGTATAGACTTAGGATTTGCTGTTGTATCTCCGGAGGAGTGTGATGCAAAACTTATATGCCATCTTGAGTGATTCGTTTTACTTTTAAATTTTATTTTATTTATTTATTTTGAGAGGGAATTTTGTTCTTCTTGCCCAGGCTGGAGTGCAATGGTACGATCTTGGCTCAGTGAAACCTCCTCCTCCCCAGTTCAAATGATTCTCCTTCCTCAGCCTGCTGAGTAGCTGGGACCTACAGGCGTGCGTCACCATGCCTGGCTAATTTTTGTATTTTTAGTAGACATGGGGTTTCACCATTTTGGACAGGCTGGTCTTGAACTCCTGATCTCAGGTGATCCACCCACCTCGGCCTCCCAAAGTGCTGGATTCTAGGCATGAGCCACCGTGCCCTGCTATTTTATTTTATTTATTTATTTTTATAGACAGGATTTTGCTCTACTGGCCAGACTGGAGTGCAGTGATGTGATCATAGCTCGCTGCAACCTTCAACTCCCGGGCTCAAGTGATCCTCCCACCCTGGCCTTCTGAGTAGCTGGGACTACAGACCTAGCTAATTAAAAAAAAATTTTTTTTAGAGATTTGGGAGGGTCTTATTATGTTGCCCTGGTCTCAAACTCCTGACCAAAGTTCAGGGATTAGAGGCCTGAGCTACCACACCCAGGGAAATGATTTAACTTAATTGGTTACACTAGGTAAACTTACATTATATAAATGTAACAGTCATGATTTCCTTTCTGACTAGGGTTAGCTAGCTGCTGTAACAAACAGCCCCAACATTTTACTGGCTTCATACAGTACAAGTATGTTTTTCATTTGTGTCCACTTGGGCGGTGTGGGGGGTAAGCAGGGACTCTGCTCTGCCCAGCCATTCAGGGACTCTTATTCCTTCGACCCTGCCAGTCTGCCCTCCACGAGGCTCCTGGGCTCCCTGCCGTTGAACCTGTGGATGGGGAAAGAAAGAGATGAGGATGTCGCATAGATGTTCTTCCTGGCCTGGCTGGAGGTGGTGCTCATCCCTTCTCACATTTTCTTGCTCTGACCTGAATCTCTCTGGTCAGACCTACAGCAGGTGGGGTGGGAAACGCAGACTGACTGTGTGCCTTGCAGGAAGAGGAGAATGTAGATTTGGTGGTCTCCTCCACGTGTTCCTAGTCATGCTTATCTTCCATTACCAGGAAGAGTGTTAGTCTGGACATTTCAGCTTTATTGGTGTTGAGCACAGAGGTTGTACATCCTCAGGACTTTCACCCTGGAAGTCACTTGGCAGAACAGATGTTCATGTCCCTGTAAAGACTCAGGAAATGATACCAAGGACAGATACTGCCTTTTTCCTTGGGGTGTATTTTGCTACTTATGTCCTATAGATTTCAGGATATTCTTCAGGGTGTACAAAACCCAAGAGCATTGCTGCTTTCTCAATGTGTCTTTTTCTTTTTTCTTTTTTTTTTTTTTTTTTTTTTTTTTTTTGAGATGGAGTTTCACTCTTGTCGCCCAGGCTGGAGTGCAGTGACACGATCTCAGCTCACTGCAACCTCCGCTTCCAGGGTTCAAGTGATTGTCTTTTCTCAGCCTCCTGAGTAGCTGGGATTACAGGTGCATGCCTCCACACCCAGCTGATTTTTGTATTTTTCACAGGGACGGGGTTTCTCCATGTGGGCCAGGCTGGTCTCAAACTCCTGACCTCAGGGGATCCACCTCCCTAGGCACCCCAAAGTGCTGGGATTGCAGGTGTGAGCAACCACTCCTGGCCTCAGTGTGTCTTTTTCATATCTGCTGGCACTTCCTGGTCCCACCATCCAAAAACGCATGTATATTCCAGGCCCCTTTCATGTGCTGTTTAATTCTTTTGGCCTCAGAAGGCTGCGTACTAAAGCTTGCTAATGAGAGCTGTGTCTCTGTTTTTAAGTGTTTGTTGTCTTTATAGAATGGAATCTTTTTTTTTTTTTTTTGAGATGGAGTCTCGCTGTGTCGTCAGGCTGGAGTGCAGTGGCACAATCTCGGCTTACTGTAACCTCCGCTTTCAGGGTTCAAGTGATTCTCCTGCCTCAGCTTCCCAAGTAGCTGGGACCACAGGCACGCACCACCATGCCCAGCTAATTTTTGTATTTTTAGTAGAGATGGGGTTTCACCATGTTGGCGAGGATGGTCTTGATCTTTTGACCTCATGATCTGCCTGCCTCAGCCTCCCAAAGTGTTGGGATTACAGACGTGAGTCACTGTGCTCCGTCAGAATGGAATCTTTATATTCTGAAATAACACTTGTCAACGAGTATGTATGCAGTGAAAAAGGAAAGTTAAATCAATGAGAGCAATAGTGACTTAGAAGTTAGGCGTTGGGACGCTGTGGCATGGAGTTGAGAGCCCTGGATTGGGAGCCTGAATAATGGAGTCTGGTATTCCTGCGTACAGCCCTTACTGCTGCTTTGTCTGCCCTTCCTCAGCCTGGGGCCCCTTACCTGGAGTTAGGGCAGATCCTAGCAGGTCCTGCATCTCAGCTCCACCCAGGGGAGCGAGCAGGACAGTGTGTGTGGAAGAGCTTTGAGAAGAGGAAGTGCTACTTAGTATCAGGTTGTTCATGTTAAACTATTACACAGTCAGTATTAACTTACAGAGAAAATACGCGATTTCTGGGGATTGTTTTAAACTGGAAAAGGACAGTGTGGCATTGTGAGTTTCATTTTCCTCAAAGTTTTATAATTTTTATTTTACTTATTAGTAGACAGGTTGTCTAGTAATTGATTGTGTTGTGAGTACATGAGCATCTTGCATGAGCAGCCAGCCTGGGCTGTTGTGTAACCTACGTATAGAGGTGAATGGTGAGGAAGCCCGTATGTCCCACTTCGGTTAGGAAACCTGTCTTAAGCCACAGATACGTTAAAGAAGATTCTGCTTCAAAATAACTCATTTCTTCCCTCCCTTCTCCTGTCCTCCCTCATTCCTTCTGTCCTTTCTTCTTCCCTCCTTCCTTCTTCCTTCTGCGTTTCATCCTTTATTTTCTCCCTCCATCCTTCCTTCTCTCTCGCCTTTCCTTCCTTCCCTCCTTTATTCTTTCCTTCCTGTTTGCTTACTGGCCCTGTGCTTAGACATTGGTATCCAGAGCTGCCCTCATGGGGTTTATAGTCTGGTGCAGCCAACTCTTCCATATCTAAAACTTGAGGCCAGTGGTGTTTCAGAATCCCAGTTTGTCACAGTGCGGAGAGACAGATGAGAGCTGTGCATGTGGCCCTGTGCCGACACCCTCGAACAGCTCTGGGCCACACCCTGCAGTTGAGCACATGGATTCCGCTGCCACGAGTGTGTGAACATTCACAGTGTGAGGGAAGCATCTGTAATTAGCTCCTCTCCACTCAGGCTAGACTTTGGCTGTTAAATGAATTATACAAATCTCCTTGGGTTTGGGAACTTTGTGGGTATTTCAGGCTTGTGGGTAATGAATTGTAGATGTGTATTTTTTTCACAGCTAAGCCAGCACATTCAGGTTTTGTCTTCTCAGGGGCTGTCGCTCATTCTGGGCTCTCCCGGTCTCTGATCAGATGTTCTCAGACTGTGGGTGCCTGCGGCCAGCCTGGAAGCCCTGTAAAATGCCCTTTGTGGCCATCCTGGCCTCCTTTCCAGATCCGCTCCTATCCAGATGGGTTCCTGGCTGGTCCCAGGTCACAGTCTGCAATTTCCTGCTCCCCTCCCTCTTCCACAGGGTCTGTGTCTGATCTGGCTCAGGCCCTGGGTATTGCTGGCCTCATCACCATTCCTCCGGACTCCTTCTGGAAGAGACTTTTCCCTTTGTTCCACCCCGGGCTGTGGGAGAGCTGAGAGCCCAGTGAGAATGGTCCTGAGTCCTTATGGCCTGGGAGCCCTAGGGGGAAGTGGGAAGGAGGAGGAGGAGAGTGGAGAGGAGAAGTGAGGACGAAGTGCACCCAGGGCCAGTCAAGAAGTAAGGGTTGAGGACATTAGAGGCCTGTCTCCCCCAGAGCGTGTAGAGCTGTGAGTTTTCCTTCTTCAGTACCCCCTAAAGCAGATTCTGGGGTGATGGAACTCTGTAGGTGTGAGCTCTCATCAGCCATGCATAGTGGTTAGGAGCTTGGGCCTGCAGCAGGTAGCCCCTCATCTGCGCAAGAGACTCAGCTTTGCCCCGTGAGAGCTTGTGCTGCCTGCAAAGTGACCTACCTGAGGCTCAGTGCCTGGTCCCTTTGAGTGTTCAATGGCATCAACACAAAGAAGGGGCTTCCAGGGTTGCCAGTGTGCAGCAGGGGCCCCACTGATGCCCGTGATGGTCAGTGTGCAGCAGGGGCCCCACTGATGCCCGGGATGGCCAGTGTGCAGCGGGGGCCCCACTGATGCCCGGGATGGCCAGTGTGCAGCAGGGGCCCCACTGATGCCCGGGATGGTCAGTGTACGGGGGGGCCCCACTGATGCCTGGGATCGCCAGTGTGCAGCTGGGGCTCCGCTGACGCCCAAGCTTGCATCCTGCTGCTGCTGCTTACTAGCGCATGGCCGTGGCCCCCTGTGCCCAGCTGGTGTGCTTGTCCAAGGTGATGACGGTACTTTCTGTTGCACAGTTGCTGGAGAGTTGAATGAGCTGGTTCATGTCAGCACAGTTGCTCAGCCCCTGCACTGTTCACATTCTGGGCAGGATGATTTTTCGTTCCTGGGGAGCTGTCCTGTACCTCGCCGGACACTTAGCAGGGTCTGCCCAGTAGATCCTGGTAGCAGGACCCCCTCCAGCTGTGATAAGCCAGGTTGTCTCAGACATTGCCAACCGTCCCGGGGTGGGGGTTGGTAAGTGGGGCAGGATGGTCTAACTCACAGTGAACACTTAACAGCTGGTTACTGTTATTAATGTTACTGTGCTATTAGCAGCAAAGTCAGCAAAGTCACCTCTGTATATTTGGGTGGGAAAAGCTAGAAACCCCAACGACTTGGTCCTGGCAGCGTGTGCAGGTGGGCACAGAGGATTCAGAGGAGGAGGAGAAAGCCAAGAAGGAGCTTGGGGGCCCTTCGGCCAAGCTGCTGGGCTGTCTAAAGATTATTAGGAGCTGGCTGTGTTTCTTTCCCTTTTTGAGAGACAAACATCAGTTTCGCCTGAGGTCAGATCCCAGGAGTCATATGCAGATTAACAGGGGAATTGTGTGGGTCATCCCAGCCTTTCCTCTAAGAAACCCCCTGCAGGCTTCTTAGAGACCTTTCTAAACACAGAAACTCAAGCTTTTGCTGCAAGGAATTTTATTTGCTAGAATAAAGGCACTTATCAACCTCTTTTATTTTTCGAAAATAATAACTTATTTTCTTTAACATAATTGACTTTACCAGGGGCAAATACCGATTTAGCAGGAGGGAAATGTGATTATTTGTCTTTCAAATTGCTGTGCTTCTATTAAGTTCACAAGATTTATTTTTAAGTCTTCCTAAGATCGTATGTGTTTTCCTGCCCATTTTTCAAAGGCAGGAATGGTCTTGTTCCTCCAGACATCATGGCCAAGTGGCCAAATTTCTTCAGATTATTCTTGGGGGTTATTGCTTTGAGGATCAGAAGATTGCAAACAATATGAAAGTTAAAAGGATGTAAAAATCCTAGGCATGGCTGGGCACGGTGGCTCATGCCTGTAGTGACAGCATTTTAGGAGGCCAAGGGGGGCCGGATCACCTGAGGTCAGGAGTTGGAGACCAGCCTGGCCAACATGGTGAAAACCTGTCTCTACTAAAAATACAAAAATTAGAGAGGCGTGGTGGTGGGTGCCTGTAGTCTCAGCTTCTTGGGAGGCTTAGGCAGGAGAATCGCTTGAACCTAGTAGGTGGAGGTTGCAGTGAGCCGAGATGGCGCCACTGCATTCCAGCCTGGGTGACAGAATGAGACTGGCTCAAAAAAACAAAAAAACAAACCTAGGCATTCTCTAAGTAATCTACCATTGAGAAAGGACTGCCGTTCTCAGCATCTCTCTCCACGTGTGATGGTCCATGCCTCCCCCTCCCCGATTCATACACAGAATCACCGAGGTAATGGGATTAGGATGTGGAGCCTTTGGGAGGTGATTAGGTCATGAGGGATGAGTGTCCTTCTAAAAGAGGCCCCAGAGAGCTCCTTGTTCCTTTCACCCTGTGAGGACACAGTGAGAAGGCGCCTTCTATGGAGCCAGGAAACAGGCTCTCGCTAGACACCAAATCCACCTGTCCCTCAGTCTTGGACTTTCCCAGCCTTCAGAATGGTGGAAAATGAATTTCCATTGTTTGTAAGCTACCTGGTTTATGATATTTTGATTTGGTGGCCCCGAACAGAGGAAGATACCATGTGTAGAGAGAAGTAGGTGGAGAAATAGGAGAACCATGGACTTTAGAGTTGAAGGGTACCCCACACTCCTTGATTTCTAGTTGAGGAAATGGAAGCTGTGAGTGCTGGAGCTGAGCTGCGACCACCTCTGGGGAGCCCTGTCTGGAGCCTTAAAAATGGCAAATGGCTCTTGAAACGGCACAGTGGGGAGAGGAGCGAAAGGTTAAAAAGCAATTTAACAGAAATACAATTCTTCAGGATTCTTGCTTCTTCCACTGTGTTGCCTCCAGATGAACAGAAAATAAAATCTCCATTTTGTGGTTTTCATCTCACCAGCAGTTACCACGGAGGGCCACATGTGGTCAAGGGCTCTAAGACATTTGTCTACGCAGTTTCCCTCTTTGATGTCTGTAATTTATAGACAGGCACTTAAAGGAGGGATTAACATGGAAAGACCCTTCAGAATGAAGGATCTAAGTCCCTGGAAATGAAGGATTGCATGAAAGCATTTCTTAAGGACAAAGTTTTAATAATCGCGGCATAAATACTGTAGCATTAGTACTTCCATTGTAAAAAAAATAAAAACAACGGTATTTTACTTACCTGCCAAAGTCTACTGCTTACCTGCACATATATGCACCAGCTTTGCAGATTCTCTTTAAATCTGTCAGCTCAGGTTTTTAAAAACTGGTTTATAAAATTCTCACTGGGCTTCCCGCCTCTATCACTGACCTGGTCATGATTCATCTTATGTGGTTGGGAAAACATTACTAGCCTGGAGATACTGAATGGTGGTGTTGAGTCTTGTTTTCAGTTTTTATTAATGTTCCCTGTTTCATACAGCTCACCTTTCTGGGCAATAGGCCTAGCATAGCATAGGCTTCTTTTGTAAAGCAGTTTTATTTATGCGCACACACACGTACACACGTAGTCAGAGCTGGGTGAAATCCTGGCAGTAGCCAAGCCTGTTTCTTCATGTTATCCATCAGATCTCTTGATGCCTCCTCTTACCACTCAGGGTACTCATGTGTACATTTTTAAACACATACCATGCGTGCGCGCGCACACACACACACACACACACACACACATTGCAGAGGCCCAAATGAAGTCACGTTCAGCCTTCTTGTGACACTTCTAAAGCTTGGCAATGTCAGATTTCTTCCTTTTCTGTTTTTTTTTTGAGATGGAGTGTTGCTCTGTTGCCAGGCTGGAGTGCAGTGGCGCGATCTCAGCTCACTACACCCTCTGCCTCCCATGTTCAAGCGATTTGCCTGCCTCAGCCTCCCTAGTAGCTGGGATTACAGACATGTGCCCTCACGCCCAGCTACTTTTCATATCTTTGGTTGAGACAGGGTTTCACCATCTTGACCAGGCTGGTCTAAATCCCTGACCTCAAGTGATTTGTCCACCTCAGCCTCCCAAAATGCTGGGATTACAGGCAGGAGACACTGCGCCTTGCCTGATTTCCTCCTTTTTTGAAGGATGAGAGGTAGAAGGAATACCTAGGATGTCATCTAGAGATAGTTTTTAACTGTGAAATAAAGTTTTCTTAACTGTCCCTTTTGGTGAGTGAAATGAACATAATCTTGGCCGGAGAAAGTGAATGAGAGGCTGATGAGTGTGAAGCTGACTGTGGGACAAATGGCTGACCTTTCCCTGGTGTTGACCATGTCAGAGGGAGGCTGACCGCATTCTCAGGGAGCTCTGTGACTTGGAACAAAATACTGTGATGATTTTCTTTTTAGTTTTATCTTTTTTTGTTGTTGGTTTGTTTGAGACGGAGTCTTTCTCTGTTGCCCAGGCCAGAATGGTCATAGCTTACTACAGCCTGCAGCGCCCAGGCTTAGGCGATCTTCCTGCCTCAGCCTCATGAGGAGCTAGGACTATAGGCATGGGCCACCACGCCTGGCTCATGTTTTAATTTTAATGTTGTTTTGCGGAGATGGAGTTTCACTGTGTTGCCAGAGCTGGTCTTGAACTCCTGGTCACAAGTGATTCTCCTGCCGCAGCCCCCCACAGTGTTGGGATTATAGGGTGGGCCACTGCACCCATCCCTGTGGTGATTATGTGAGTATATATAGGTGTATGAATTAATGACAGTAGCCTCAACCTCCCAGGCTCAAGTGAGCCTTCTGCCTCAGCCTGACGAACTGCTAAGAGCTGAGTCCCCGGCAGGTGTCCGTGTGTCCCGGCTGCCTGACTTGTAAATTTGCCCAGTATTCTTTTTTATTATTTTTTCTTTTTCTTTCTCCTTTTTAAATTATTTTTTTTGCCCAGTATTCTTAAGTTGTCTCCAGCTCCCAATTTACCAGAAACTAAAGAGAAATGGACTTCTTTTCCTCCTTTCCTCCATTTCTAAGCATTATTATGCACAATTCGCCCCGTAGCCATAGCCACTGCTGGCCTGAGCCAGGAGGGTTGATCTATTGCGTTAGACTGGCATTACAGTTAAGTATTTAATCAGGTACCGTTCAGAGGCTTGGTGGAGGCCTTTAATCTCTTGAACATTTTCACGTCTCATTTGAGGAGGACTTCTTTGTCCAGAAAGACTGGAGGGTGGAGCCAGAGCTTCCAGTCGTGTTTAGATCCATCAGGTACAGAGGAAATTCCGTGGAAGTTTATTTGCATTGGAATTGATTCTGCAATCCCGTATCAGGTCCTCTTATGGGCTACATTCCATTGGCCTGGAATCCCAGAGGGTTAATAGATGGTTTGCAACTGAACTGATGTGGGGATGAACCCTTTGCTAGTGGTAATTTTTGGAATTTACCTCACCCTCTATGCTTTGGTGTACTCACCTGTAAACTGGGGAGAATAGCAATTGCTACCCCTTGGTGTTCTCATGAGGATTCAATGTTGACACCCAGGAGATGTTATCATTTATTGGACTTTCTCCCTAATCTAGTAGAGAAATGGACCACAGGGTGACAGAGGTGCAAAGCATTTGCCGTTGACCAGTGAAGGGGCCTGGGGCTCAGTACGCGTGGTGGAGTCTCTGGGAAGCTTGGAAGGCCCTTGGTGAGCCTTGGAGGACATGGAGGATGTAGAGGGAGAGTGGCAGATTGGGAGGAGCCTGAGGGAGGCACTGTCTGGGCTCCAGCCTCAGCTCATGGGAGAGAGGTTGGGCCAGGGCGGGGAGTTAACAGGTAGGACCTTTGTCCTGAGAACCTCAGAATGGAGGGACCATTGTGAGGAGGGGCAGGGAAGCCAGCAGGAGGGCACTGCATGGCACTGTTGTAAGTCCATGAATCAGGTGCATGATTTAAAAACAGAATAATTGAGGTGAGAGTCACATAGCATGTAGCTAACCATGATCAAGTGAACAATTCAGTGGCGTTTAGAAAGTCATAGTGTTATGCAGCCACTGCCACTGTGTAGTTCAAAACATTTCTGTCACTCCAAAGTAAAGCCACATACCCATTTAGCAGATTCTTCTTTTTTTCTCTTCCCCTGGTTCCTGGCTGCCACCAAACCGTGTTCTGTGTCTCTGGATTTATCTGTCCTGGACAGTTCATAAAAACGCAGCTCCTACAGCACGTGGCCCATGTCTGCCTTTGTCCGTTTCACACGTTCAGCCTCACTATAGCGTGGATTGGTGTCCCATTCCTTTCTGTAGTGGAATGCTATTCTGCTGTATGAGTACACCACGATTTGTTTGTCCGTTCCCCTGGTCATGGCACTGTGGGCTCTTTCCACTTTTTGGCTATTGTGACTAGTGCTGCAGGGAACATTCATGTCTACGTGTGTGGGTAAGCAGGTGCTCAGTTCTCTTGGGTATGGGCCTGGGAGTGGAATTGTGGGGTCAGGTGGCTCTTCCATGTTTCACCGAGTTGCAGGATTCTTGGACACAACAGCAAAGGCTTGCTGAGCTTCCTCTGGCCCAGGCCTGCACCACGAACTTCATCCCTTGTCTTCCTGAGCCTTCCCTGTGGCCATCAAGGCAGGAAACAGGTGCCCTTCCCTGGGTGGGTGGTGTGGGTGCCTATGGTCCTCTTGGCTGCCTCTCTGTTCTGCCTCCCTAGGGCGGGTGCAGCGCCTCCCTGAGTTTCCAGCGCTGGCCCTCTCTAGCCTTGGGAGACTGGAGATTCTGATTCTGTGGTTGAAGGCCTTGCATGGGCAAGGCCTGGCCCACGGTCACTGGCTTCGTGCACAGGAGTCCAGGCCAAGGCAAGGTTTCGCCAAGGTTGGCATCTAAGGCATGTGGAGACAAAGCTGCCTGGGCTGCCCCAATTGCATTAGCCATGGCAGAGAAGTGTGGGCGTCAGCAGGAGGACCTGGGGCCTGGACCCTGCTTTTCTCTAGGTGAGTACCCCCTACTTGGTTCTGTGTAACCTGTTCTTGGCTATTTGGACATCAGGTGGTTTCTGACAGTTTTTGAGATGCTTGACCTGAGGACATGACAGGGGAGCTGATGGGGACTGGCTCCCTGTCTCGTCATTGGATCCTGCACGGCGCCGTCTCCCCTGCCGATGGGCAGTGCCAGTGTCAGAGTCCTTGCATTGAGGACAGGCGCCACAACAAGCCAGTTTATTTTGGAGTTGGGAGTTCTCTTGGGCTGGTTGCCACATGCCCACTGAGCCACGTCTCTGACCCAGGAGAGATTGGAGCATGTCAGGCATAAGATCTGGGCAGTATAATCCTAGCGGCTGGTGGGTGGAGAAAGACAACAGTGTGTTTTCACCGGCAGCCTCTCATGAGCTCAGCCTTGGAGAGACATGGATAGAAGCCAGAGGGAGAAGCCCACATGGGGTACTTTCACTTTCTAGAAAATTAAAACGAACACCATTTCAGGCTGTCCTGGAGGAGCATTTGCACACTGTGCAGCTGTGAGTTTGGAGGGGCGAAGATACCAGGATACTTGGCTGATCCTTCTCTGTGTGGAAGTCTGTCCTGGAGTAGTGGGTGGGTCCTGGTCTGGTGGCACTGGGGGAAGTGAGGCCCAGTGGTGCAGGCTCAGGAGCCCAAGCTAAGCCAAGCACAGTGAAGACAACAGTGTGTGTTCAGTGGAAGCCTCTCATGGGCTGAGACTTGCAGAGGCATGCACAGAAGCCAAAGGGAGATGCCCCACTGGGGTGGAAGCCCGGGCCTCATCTGTTGAATGGGTGGCCGACTTTCCAGGAGTTTTCCAGCTCTACTTCCCCATGTATTTCAGGGAAGCCAGTCTGAAGCAGGAGGTGGTGCAGCCCCGAGTTGGTGGGGTCAGGCTGTGAAGTGCGGCCTTCCTGTCATTTACAGGAACCAATGTGTCTTCATCTATCGACTGAGGATACTCACAGCCCCGGCCCTCCCTGGGCTTTGGGAGGACGCAGAGTGACTGGAAAGTGCTTAATCTTGTGCCTGATACAGAGTCCCTGGCATCCTTATTAGCCCAACCAACTCAAACTTAATCTCCTCTTTCAGAGGTTACTTAGAAAAGTAACAAAGAATTGTCAGGGAGTAAAAAGGCATTAAGTCTTTTGTTAATAAGATGGAATAAAAGTGGGCTGCTAGAACAGTTCATAGAATATTGATGGAGACGTTGATGACTCTGGAGATCCTACATGCTGTGTGGATGCTGGAAGGTTGAGGATAGTCAAAGCTGAAGCCAGAATCAGTATTCAGAGCGTTTGATTATCTGAGCCTGCAGGCCTAACATAGAGGGAACCTCCTCGAGGCTAAATGTGAGGTTTAAAATTAGGGACTTGGATCAGTTGATGAAGGGCCTTCAAAGGCATGTTGGGGCAGAGTGTGTTGGCATGCTTCTAGTCTCAGCTATTCGGGAGGCTGAGGCAAGAGGATTATGAGTTCGAGCTCAGGCTGGGCAAAATAGCGAAGACCCTTGTCTCTAAAAAACAGAACAAACAAAACACCTGTCCTCTTGGGAAGACCCAGAGATTGCTTTTAGACTAAACCCAGTCAACAGGCTGTTAGAATTTCTAGAAAAGTAAAGTTGACACCATTCCAGGCTGTCCTTTGAACGGTGCAGCTGTGAGGTTTGGAGAGACAGAGACACCAGGATGCATGGTTGTGCCTTCTCCGTATGGTCTCTGTCTTGGAGCAGCGGGTGATTCCTGGTCTGGTGGTGCCAGGGGAACAAGGTCCAGTGGTGCAGGTTCAGGAGCCTGTGCTGAACCGAGGGCAGGAGGCCTTTTGTGGTAGGTAAGGGGCGTTCTGTCCCTGGAGTACTCCGGCCCTCACTGGTGGAGGTGGGTGCACTTGGACCACTGGCTGATACACAGGGCAGAGGCAACTGCAGAATATCTCCAAGTCCCTCTCCGCCTGACTTTTGGTTCAATTACTGCCGGACTTGGGGGAACTTCCCTCACTGCAGGTGCCCAGAGTTGAGATCAGGCTGAGATCCGGGCACAGTGTCACTGTCAGCTCCTGGCCAGCTCCTCCCCTCCTGCTCTGGTACCTCTCGTATCTGTGTCCGTCACTCCTTTTTCCATAGGTTGGCCTGGGTATATGTGGAGGAGTCTGAGGCATTTTTCAGCTTGTGGAGGAGGACCAGGAGGACCTTGGCTTTGGACAGTTGGACAAGCAGAAGGCCTGGGGCCAGGGCCTTGATGGGGGGACCTTCCTCTGGAGGCTGCTGAGTGTGGAAGGGCTTCCCACAATCAGGACGGATTTTGTGGATGTGTAAGAGTTGCGCTCCTGCGGGTGTGTTGAGGTGCAAGTGCAGCTTTATTTTGGGAGAAACCAATGTTTCTGATGAAAATGGTTAATGTTCATGCTGTGTAGTAGATGCCTACAGCTGCTGCCTCTCCCAGCAGATACCTTTCTGTTGGGTGAAGCTGTTCCTGTAAGTGCCAAGATGCAGAAATAATACTGTCTGTCCTTAAGGATTTAACTTCTGCCACTGTCAGAGGGGTAAGGAAGAAGCTATCCTGGGCCCTTTGGTGTCCTCTAGGGCTGGGCAAAAGTTAAAAAAAAGTCCTGCCTGTAAAAGTTAAACAATGTAAGAATGCGCAAGGATTCTGTAGAGCCCGGGGTTCTTCCTGGGTTTTGCATGTGGCATTTGCTGAGGGCTCCCGGTCCCGCCTGCTGGCCTAGGGAGGGGGTAAAAAGACGGAGGAAGCAGGATTTTGCTCTTGGGGTCAGCCCTGGTGAGCAGGACATACAAGCAGGGTGAATGGGAGGTTCATCCCCCTGGAAATGAGGTGCATATTCCTTCTGCTTCTCTTTGAGGTATCAGTGTTTTGTGGGAGGAGAGAGACATTTGCTGAGGGGCAGTTTGAACCTCTCCAACATGAATTCTCCAGCGATCTTATAATAGTGAATTTGAAGATATTTCACTGAAACTTTTTTTTTTTTGAGACAGAGTTTCCCTCTTGTAGCCCAGGCTGGAGTGCAATAGTGCGATCTTGGCTCACTGCAACTTCCTCCTCCTGGGTTCAAGTGATTCTCCTGCCTCAGCCTCTCAAGTAGCTGGGATCACAGGTGCCCGCCAGCCTGCCCGGCTAATTTTTGTAATTTTTCAGTAGAGACGGGGTTTTGCCATGTTGGCCAGGCTAGTCTTGGAACTCCTGATCTCGTGATCCGCCTGCCTCAGCCTCCCGCAAGTGCTGGGATTACAGGTGTGAGCTACTGCACCTGAACTACTTTACTTACCTTTAAAACTCAGAATTTTTTTTTTTTTTTTTTTTGAGACAGAGTTTCACTCTTATTGCCCAGGCTGAAAACTCAGATTTTTATAGATAAAAATCTATAGTATTTCCATTGTCTTTTAGTCTAAGCAGGATCTAGATTTTTATTACCAACACAAAACAGTCTGGTACCTGCCTTGTCATTTGTGCTTCTGAGAAAGGGGCACTGTTGACGTTGAGTCAGCACCTGTGTGACAAATGCTATGCTCAGTGGTAGCCTGGAGTGTGACTCATGCTGTGGGGCTTGCCTGGACACTGCTGGGGCTCTGTTGCAGGCTCCCACCTTCTGAGAGAAGCCATGCACCATCTGACTCACTTGTTTATAATCCTAACACTTGGTTGTTTAGAATCTGAAGCTAATAAATTCTACAGATACCCAAAGAGGAGTTTTAATTATCTTTAAAAATCACTGGTACCTGACATGGAGCCACACATTTGGAGCAAGACTGAGCAATCTCTTTAAATCCACATTGCAGGTTTTTTTTTTTTTTTCCCTGTTTAAAAGATGGGTGTCAATTTCAATTTCACCAACTTTCCTACCTGCTGTGAGTGTAACTCTGTGCATGGCTCACTAGCACAGCTAGTCACAGCCTACTTGGAATTTATGAGGATTTTTTTTTTTTTTTTGGTCTTCTTGATAAAGCCCTGTGCACATAGGGTAACAATAAGGATTATGGAAAACATAAAACTTTTTTTGGAATGTAGACTGTTATAAGCACATAAACAGCCTCAATTGGGATGTTGCTGATTTTCATCTAGAAATTGTCTATGAAGAACACCATGGAGTTTGGAGAGCAGCTGTAAATATTAACATACTTTGCTTAGTGATTGTGTGGCTTTCATCTACAATGCGTTCATGGGCGCTGGGTTTGCGCAGCCCCCTGCAGTAGGGCGGGAAGTTGGAGATTATAATTGCTCTATCTCAAGTCTAGGCTGGTCGCCCCCAGGAGTTCTGGCCTGCATCCATGTAGGAGGGCCTGGGAGATGCAGATTGGATGCCTGTTCTTTAAAGGGCCAGTGGGTGTCTGGGCCGTCCTGCCCTCTGTGCTGCTGCTGGGAGGTCCGGCCAGGCTGAGCCACATCCTTGAGCTGTCAGAGAGGTGAAAATGTCCTCTTCTCTCCACCTGGAGTGCACCTTCCTCAGTCGGCACCTCTTCCTTCCTTCCTCCTCTCTCTTTTCCTTCCTGTGTGTTCCTTCTCTTTGCCTAACTTCTCTCTATCCCTTGGATACTTGCCTTCTTATGGTTAAGGTGCCCCTCCTCTGAGCTGACCCAGTATCCTGTGGATAGGGGGCAGCCTTGAATACTCCGTGGGATCGCCTGGTTATTGGACCCTCTCTGCCATCTAACTCCATGAGGACAAGGGCAGCATCTGCCCTGCTGGTATCTACTGCCATTCCTTGGCACAGGGCTGGTGTTTAGTAAATATTTGTTGAATGAACGAGGCTGAAATGGGTAAATTGCAGAAACTTTTTAAAGATTTGTGTGAGCACTGTTGCAAAATGTTTGAAATTGGGGCTCATCTGGAAACCAGTTGGAAACTTTTTTTTATAGACAAGGTCTCACTCTGATCCAGGCTGGAGTGCAGTGGCACAGTCATAGCTCATGGCAGCCTTGAACTCCAAGACTCAAGTGACCGTCCCACCTCAGCCTCCCCAGTAACTGGGACTGTAGGTACATACCACCATACTTGGCTAATTTTTAAACATTTTGTAGAGATGGGGTTTTGCTATGTTGCCCAGGCTGGTCTCAAATTCCTGGCCTCAGCTCAGGTGATCCTTGCGTCTCAGCCTCCCAAAGTGTTGGGATTACAAGCGTGAGCCACTGGGCTTGGCTGTAGACTTTTTCTGTTAAAGGCCAGAAAGTAAATATTTTAGGCTTTGTGGGCTAGTATGGTCTCTGCTGCAGCTACTCAGCTCTGCCATTGTAACACAAAAGCTGCCACAGACAGTGCATAGGCTTGTAAGCAAGGCTGTGTTCCAATAAAACTTTATTTATAGACAGTGAAATTTGTATATACTCTATAGTTTTTCTATGTTATGAAATATTCTTATTTTGATTTTTTTCCAAAGTATTTTCATATATAAAAACTGTTCTTAGCTCACAGGAGTACAAAAACAGGTGACAGTGAGATTTGGCTTCTAACCTGTAGTTTGCCCACCTCTGGTATCATGACAAAGACTCCCATTTATAAAGAACGCAAAACATGAGTGTAAAATCGGAGAAAAATGATCAAACTTATTGGGAGAAGTGGATTCCCAAACCGTTCCCTGGTGAACATGTTTGTTTACTTCCTTTTCCTTTATTTTATAGAATTGTGGTAAAATAGACATAATGTGAAATTTACTATCTTACCCATTTTTAAGGGTACGGTTTAGTGGTATCAAGGACATTAGTGTTGTTGTGCAGCCAGCAGCCCCATTCATCACTGGGACTCTTTTCCTCTTCCCCAGTGAAACTCTTATACCCGTTAGACACAAATTGTCTTCCCAGCCCCTGGCAGGCACCATTCTGCTTTTTATCTGCAAATTGGAATACTCTAGGAACCTCATAGTCATGTAGTATTTGTCATTTTGTGAGTAGCTTATTCCATTTAATTTAAAGCCCTAAAGGTTCATTTCATTTTAGCATATGTCATCATTTCCTTCCTTTGTAAGGCTGAATAATATTCCATTGTTTGTATGTGCCAATTTTGCTTATCCATTCATTGCCAGTGGATACTTGGATTGTTTCCATGTTTTAGCTTTTGTGAATATTGAATGCTGCTATGAACACGGGTGTACAAATACCTCTTCAAGACCCTGATTTCACTTATTTTGAGTGTGTACCCAGAAGTGGAATTGGTAGGTTATATGGTAATTCTATTTTTAATTTTTAATTTTTTGAGGGACTGCTGTACTGTTTTCCATAGTGGCTCTGTCTGTCTTACATTCCCACTGACGGTATGAGTTTCTCCACACCTGCTTTTCTCTAACATTTATTTTCTGTTTTTTTTTTCGGGGGGGTTGGGGATCTTCTTTTTAATAATGGCCATCCTTATGGATGTGAAGTGATATCTCATTGTCTTTTTGACTTGGATTTTCTTAAGGATTAGTGATGTTGAGCATTTTTTCATGAGTTTATTGACCATTTGTATATCTTCCTTGGGGAAATGTTTATTCAAGCTCTTTGCCCATTTTAAGTCTGTTTCTTTGTTTGTATTGAGTTGTAGGAATTCTTTATTCTGGATATTAAGCCCTTACTGGATGTAGGATTTGCAAATATTTTCTCCCATTCTGTGGTGTTGGCCTTTCTACTCTGTTGATTGTCACCTTTGATACACAGAAGTTTTTAATTTTGATGAAGTCCAGCTTCTCTAACTTGTTGTTGTTGTCTGTGCATTTGAGGTCTTATCCAAGAACTAACTGCCAAATCCAGTGCCTTGAAGATTTTCCCGTTTCCTGCTAAGAGTTTTACAGTTTTAGCTCTTATGCTTCGGCCTTCTGTCCATTTTGAGTTAACTTTTGTGAATAATAGAAAGAGTCCAGCTTCATTTGTTTGCATGTGAATATCCAGTCTTCACCCATTTGTTGAAACCATTTATTGTTCCTTCCCATTGAGTGGTCTTGACACCCTGTTGAAACCATTTGACCGTATATATGAGGATTTATTTCTGAGCTTTCTGTTGGTCTCTGTAGATCTATCTTTATGGCAGCTGTTTTGATTGACACTGATTGACACTGATTTCTGTCTTAGTCCATTTGTGCTGCTAGGACAACATACCTGAGACAGAATATTTGATAAATAATAGCAATTTATTCTCATAGTTCTGGAGGCTGGGAAGTCCAAGATCAAGGCACTGGCAACTACTGTGTCTAATGATGGCTGCTCCCTGCTTCCAAAATGGCACCTTTTTGCTATATTCTCCAGAGGGAATGAACACTGTGTCCTCACATGGCAGAAGGGATGCAAGGGAATGAACCCCCTTCTGTAAGCTCTTTTATAAGGGGCCTAATCTCATCCATGAAGGTTTCATCCTTTTGGTTTAATCATCTCTCAAAGGTCCCACCGTTTAAAACAGTGACATTGGCTATTGAGTTTCAATACATGAATTTTGGGAGACATTTGGACCACAGCAGTAGCTTTGTACTAAATTTTGAAATCAGGAAGTGCAAGTCCTCTAACTTTGTTCTTTTTCAAGATTGTTTTGGCTATTCAGGGTCCTTTGAGATTTCATATACATTTAGGATGAATTTTTTTATTTCTACACGTACCTGTTTATTTTTGCCATATTTCTTAGACTTCTAGGTTAAGGGACATCAATGTTTTTGCATTAATTTACATTTATTCTTTAATTTTTCTCTAATTTGTAATAACTTGATTTAGTAATTCCTTACCTCAGGTGATCCTCAGGCCTCGGCCTCCCAAAGTGCTGGGATTACAGACTTGAGGTACTGCGCCTGACCAAAGTACCTATTTTAGAAAACAAATTCCTCAGTCCAGATAAGTCAGAGTGCCTCTTTTTGTAGTCAGCCAGGGTTTGCGTAATGAGACCAGCGTTGTGTGATGGGCTTTAGTTCATGGAAGTGGATTAGTGTTGCTGCTTTCATTCCTCTGGATGCTTTGGTGTGGTGTTTGTTAATCCCAGAAGTCAGGTTATTAGGCCTTTCTGTATTTGGGTCCCTCTCTTGGCAGCTGTAAGTGTGACGCATGTCCCCAATGAAGGAAACCGCCTCCTTTGTCCTTTGAAGGCCACGCCTATCTTGTTGCCTGAGCAGGAGCCTCCATGAGCTGGTGGCTAGATTTAGCCCTGAGTTGGGGCTGGCCTTGGGAGTGAGTCTAGGGTAAGACAGAGTTGGAGGAGAGGCAAGAAGGAGAAGCGTGCAACTGATGCTTCCTCCCTAAAGCCTTTCTAACCTTTGAGAGGTGTTTTTCACAAATGATGTTTTTTGCCTGTTATCTGGTCAATTTCTCTGTAGTCTCAGTTATGATAAAAAATTTGTCCTGTGAGTTAAGCATAGTTTACAGGGATGACGGCAGACTCAAGGTACCTGGGGATTCAGTGATTTGCCTTGCTTTATAATTTTGGTTTAATTTGCAGTTGGGAGTTGATTGAGAATAATTTGGAGCAAAACTATTCTAGAAGGAAGACATCCATTCAATCCATTCTGCTTATTCTTTCAAACCAGGTGGTTTTCCAGATTGGATAATAGGAGTCTGGAGCACTTCATACTCAATATTCAGAGTACCTATTTTATTTTATTTATTTAGTTTTTAAAGACAGAATCTCTGTTACCCAGGCTTGAGTGCAGTGGTGTGATTTCTGCTCATTGCAACCTCCACCCTCCAGGTTCAAGTGATTCTCCTGCCTCAGCCTCCCAAGTACCTAGGATTACAGTGGCCTGCCACCATACCTGGCTAGTTTTTGTATTTTTAATAGAGACAAGGTTTCACCATGTTGGCCAGGAGAGTCTTACACTCTTGACCTCAATGATCCACCCACCTCAGCCTCCCAAAGTGCTGGGATTACAGGCGTGAGCCACCACGACTTGCCTAAGTACCTATTTTAGTAAACAAACTCTCAGTCCAAATAAGTCAGAGTGCCTCTTTTTGTAGCTGGCCAGGGTTTGTGTAATTGGTTTATCAAGTAAAATTTGACTTGTATTGACAAGAACTGGAGTTGGGATAGCAAACAGTAATTGCTAACTCTATCTTATCAGGGAAATCAAAAGCGTCTATTGAATTACAGTGACTTTATTATATTGCCCTGTAACCTCACCAAGATAATTCTTTGGAGAGTGATTAAATGTAATCATGAATTCATATATATGAGAAAGCAAACAGATGGATAAACAACAAAAGTAATTATCAGCTGTACATTTACATTTTTCCATCACAATATTTCAGGGACTGGCTGGTCCACAGTCATCTGTTTGGTCATTCATTGTCTGGGAGGATGACATTCTTCATAAAGTGTGCCTGATTGGTTTATCTGCCCTGCACTCTTACCAGAGGGCATTTTAGCTGTTTAAACTCCCAGAGTGTATTGTTAGCTTCCTTGTTTTTACTGTTATCTGTGGACAGAGGGGACAAGAGAAAGTTTGATGGGCTGGGTTCTGTGGTTATGAGGGAGAGGTTATACTGTATGGAGAAGCCCCTGGAAACCAGTTTAAAAAGATTGTTTTGTGGATAGATTGCATTACCTAAATTCTGATGCAATATTTCATTTCACGGTGTTAGTTTTGACTCTAACCTTTTAAACCAATCCAACAACGAAAATATCTTCAAAACCACAGTTAATCAGCATTTGTGGGTTGTACCTGTCTGAGGCGTGTATAATCACCTGTCGTAGAAAACCTTTCCTTTCTCAGCCTGCCTTTGCAGGTGAGGTGCTCAGACTTAAAAGTCCCCTGGGAAGATAATTTTGCTAATTATTCCCTTTTAAGCTGCTTTGTGTAAAGGATTCTGAAGTCATATCATGAGGAGGGGAGAACCAAGAGAATGTCGGATGTGTGTTGTCACGCTGATATTTGCTCATTTTCTGAGTGTTTTGTGAGTCCTGAGGAATGAGCTCGAGGAGGAGATGGATTCACTCCTTCTTCTAGGTTTGCTTTTGAGTGGGGTGAAGCTCACTTTTAGTTTCAGGTGGAAGCTGTGCACTAGATTCTTCTGGGAGCAGATTGGCAGGTAGAACAGTAGAAATGAATCTTGAAGACCTACAAGCACTGGAATGGGAGAGTAATGGATGGAGCCACTCCTTCCTTCTGATTTGCAGGAAGTTTCTACTGGAATGAGCCTGAGCCACCAAGGGAGCAGTCTTCTGGGGCCCTGGGATCTGCGATGCAGCAGAGTTCCATTATCCTGTTTATTTTTGCTGTAAATACACTCAACGTTAAACAAATTCATTAAAAGATAAGCATGATCTGTCCTGTTGGGAAGCTTCTAATGGAAAGTAGGGGATAGCTGATGATTATTCTGGATGGGTGTTTGTTTGCAAGATGTTTTTTTCCAGAAAATACTTAACTTAACTAGATTGCATATTTCATGAGCTCAATATAAATTCTTTTAGTTTTCCTGACCTTTTGTGATTTTAATTACTATCTTAAAATATATTGATTTCCTTTTCTTGTTCATCTAGAAATGATCATTAAAAACAAATAGTCTGGGTGTGGTGGCTCATGCCTGTAATCCCAGCGCTTTGAGAGACTGAGGTGGGTGGATTACTTGACGTCAGTTTGAGACCAACCTGGCCAACATGGTGAAACTTCATCACACAGACACACACAAAAGCCAGATGTGGTGGCCTGTGCCTGTAATTCCCGCTACTTGGGAGGCTGAGGCAGGAGAATCACTTGAATCTGGGAGGCGGAGGTTGCAGTGAGCCAAAATCATGCCATTACACTCCAGCCTGGGCAATAGAGCGGGACTCTATCTTAAAAACAAACACAAAACAAATGAAAGGTTTAAGACCTTCTTTGAACCTGACTGCCTTACTTTTTTTGGAGAGCTAATTTTTCTGAGGTCAAGAGAATGGCACTGGAACTAGACTGCTTGGGATCAGATCCTAGCTCTGGCACTGGTTGACCTGAGGCAAGTCATCCTCTGTGTGCTGCCTTTCTCTGTTAAGTGGGGGTGATGATTGTGGCTGTGGCATAAGATTGAGGTTAAACGAGTAAGTATATGCAAGTACTACTGAATGCTATTTAAGTTTGCAGTCATTCAGTGGATTCTGGCTAAGTTCATGCATTCAGTAAATATTTACCAGGTGCCTGCAAAATACCTGCCGTGTGCTTGCCTCTGGTTTTACAATATGGAACGAAGTAGATATGGGAGAATGGCGAATAAGTAGGCACCCACAAGACAGAGCTGGGAATGATAGGAGGGAGAAAGGACTACCAAGGGAGGCTTCCTGGAAGAAGCAACTTTTTAAAATAGGTGCTTTGAAGAGAATAGGTGTGGTTAATGAGATGAAGAGGGGGTGGGCAGGAGTAGCATCAGTATATCTGAGGGCCCTGAAGTGCAAGAGTGCACAGCCACTGAAGTTCAGTCTGGATGAGTGGACGTGAGGCTGGGAGCTGAGCTGGCTCATCCCAAGCTGTCTGGAGGAATTTGGACTTAATGCTCAGAGCAATTGGTAGTGATTGAAAGGTTCGGAGTGGATGGTTATTGAAGGGTTCAGAGCTGCATCAGATTTTGTTGTAGGAAGAGTTCATGGGCAGTGGTTTGAAGAGTGAGAAGGAGGAAGGAGAGGAGACAGATGACGGGGAGGCATGGCAGCCATGCAGGGGAGGTGATGGGGCCTGAATGGGGTTGGTGGTGGTGATGGTGGTGGCGGGGAGGAGCTGGTGGGTTTGAGAATATTAGGAGGATAGGGAGGGCCATGTCCTGACTGATTGGTTGTAAGCGAGGGGAGGGAGGTATCCAGGGCTGGATGCAGGAGCTGCTGGTCTCCGGTCATCCTAGAGGAGGATGAACTTGGGGTACAGTTGTTCCCCATCACTGGGGACAGGGTGCAGGGCCATGCCTGTCGTAGTTGGTAGGAAATGCTTGCTGCAGGAAGCCCTCAGCAGGCAGGGCCATGGGTGGTCTCTGAACCTTGCAAGCAGACCTGCCGAGGCAGCTGTCGGGTGGCTGGAGCACAGTTTATGCTGTTGGGAGTAAGCATGAAGATGGGTATGGAAGCCTCCAGAGATGACCTGGGTGGGAGGATTTGGAAAGTGAGGAGAAGCTAAGGAGCTGGAGCCCCGAGGAACAGCTGCACAAAGGACTGAGACGGAGGAGATCCAGGGAGCGGAGGCCCAGGGAGGACACCGAGCCCAAGGAGGAGGTGGCTGGGAAGGAAAAGAAGGAAGAGTGTTGGTGCCAGGATGCCTTCGGCTCTGTGGGGCACATGTCAGTGTCGAGGTGGACTGGGACTTGTGTGGGCAGTGTTGGCCCAGAGACTTGGCTGTAAAAAGACGAGAGAGCTCTCAGTAAGAAGCTGGAGAGGGTGTTAGTGATCAACAGCTATGTAACAGGTCACACCCAAACCTAGGAACTGAAAACATTTTTTATCCTAGTTCTTGTGTGGCTTAGCTGGGCTCCCAGCTCAGGTCCTCTGAAGTGCTGCATTTAAGGTGTCCACATGGGACAGAGTCATTTCAGGGTCTCACTGGAGGAGAATCAGCTTCTAAGCTCACAGGGTGGTGTTGGCAGGATTCAGTTTCTTGGTGGCTCTTGGCAGAGGGCACCTGCATTTCCTTGCCACATAGGCCTCTCCATAGGGGGCAGCTCATGTAGGGCTGGTTTTGTCACAGCAGGTGAGTGGGAGGTGGGGGTGACGGGTGGAGAGAGAGAGAGAGACAGAGAGAGAGAGAGAGACAGAGAGAGAGGAGGGAGAGAAAAGCAAGAGTACACACAAGGCAGAAGTCAGAGTCCTTTTGTGACCTAATCATGAAAATGACATCCCATCACTGGCGATATTTTATTGGCTAGAAGTGAGTCACTAGGTCCAGCCCCTACTCAGTGGGATCATTTTAATGGATTTTCTTTTAGGAAATGAATGGAGTGAGTCAAATACTCTTTACTTTAAATCTGGACATGCTCACTGTGCATATGGGTCTGCTGCCTCTTTTCCAGTCCCGAGAAACACGTGTTCATGAATCCGCTTGGATGCAGACACATGGACTCGATGGCTGGCGGTTTGTTTTCTGTTGGCTGAGAGCAGTTTTTTCCAAGTTTCCGGTGCTTTGCTGATGCAGACAGCTCAGTGTTGGAGTGGGCAAGAGCAGGGGCCTTGGGCACATCTCTTCCATGCATCTCATGGTCCCCGCAGTGCTTTATTGAGCACAACCTGGAGTGCTCAGGTGTGGCTTGCAGTGTTCGCTTGCTGGTGAATGTTGATCTGATAGGCAGAGACACCCTGGACTCTAATTTTAAATAGCTTTATTGAGCAATTACACACCATGCAATGTATACCATTTACAGTGTATAATTCAGTGGTTTTGGCATATTACATTAATTGTATAAATTTATGGGTAAAAAAAAAATATATATATATATATAACATAGAATTTTCCCTTTTAACGCTCTTAAAATGCACCTTTCATTGGTATTAAGTACATCTACAGTGTTGTGCTACTACTCATTCTCTATTTCCAAGACTTTCACCATCCCAGACAGAAACCGTGTACCCATTAAAAGCTAACTCTTTGCTGAGCATAGTGGCTCATGCCTGTAATCCTAGCACTTTGGGAGACCGAGGCAGGTGGATCACTTGAGGTCAGGAGTTCAAGACTAGCCTGGCCAATATGGTGAAACACATCTCTACTAAAAATACAAAAATTAGCTGGGTGTAGTGGCAGGCACCTGTAATCCCAGCTACTCTGGAGGCTGAGGCAGGAGAATCGCTTGAACCCAGAAGGTGGAGGTTGCAGTGAGCCGGGATTGCACCACTGCACTCCAGTCTGGGCGACAGAGCGAGACTCCATCTAAAAAAAAAAGCTGACTTTCCATTTCTTGTCCCTTCAGCCTCCATTTTCTAATCTATTAGAATTTTTATCTCTGAATTTGACACTCTAGCAGCCATATATGAATGGAATTGTACAGTGTTTGTCCTTTAGTGCCTGGCTTATTTCACAGAGCATAGTGTCTTCAGCACATGTCAGCACTTCCTTGCTCTGAAGACTATTCCACTGTGTGCATATCCTACATTTTGTTTAATCTCTTCATCTCTTGACGGACACTTGGGACATGGTTTCTTCCCAGCATTTGACTGTTGTGAATAATGTGTCCTCTCTGCTGGAGGAAGTGCATTAGCACCCACCTCATGGTCACAGGTCGCTTCTTGGGTAAGACACTCATTGTGAAGCAGATCAATGTGGCGAGAATGCAGGTCCAGTCCCGTGTCCCTCATCCCTGGCCCATGACTGGGGACAGATGCAGCCTTCTTGGCTTGGCCAGAGCTGAGACAAAGGACTGGTACCTGGAGGCTGGGCGGCAGCGTGCCCTGTGCCCTCCTTCCTGCTGTTCTTTGCCTCAGTCTGCGTGTGTAGAAACGGGGTTGTCGTTAGCCCCACTTCACAGGGTCGATATGGGATGATGTGAGGAAATAACAAGTTCATGGCGTTTCTGGTCTTTCCCGGGGCAGAATGAAGTTTCACTGTACCATGATGATGGTGGTGCTGGTGATGCTGTGGTTGACGATGGTGGTGGTTGGTGATATTACTGCTGGTGATGATGGTGGTGGTAGTAAAATTGCTGGTGATGATTGTGTTGCTAGTATTGATGTTGCTGGTGAGAGTGGTGAAGGTGGTAGTACCGTCCAGCCAGGCCTTTTGAGGGCATCTGGCTGAACCTCTTTATTACCTGGGGTGGGGTCGGGGTCGGCGCCCTGGAGAAGGGCCCTCAGAATACCTCAGGCCACAGATGGAGAGGGATGGTTCCCAATGTGGAGTTGCAGGGTGAAGTATGCTGAACTAGAGGCACAGCTTCCCAAGAATTCTCACCTCTCGGAGCCTGTGATGCGGGTGCCCAACCTTGCAGCGGCCATCACGCCTGGATCCCAACTTCCCCTCGCTGGAATCATTCTGAGCTGCTCTGGTCCTTTGGGCTTGATTTTCCATCCCCTCCCTTAAAGGGAACCTTGACCCCTCTGCTTGTCGTGAGGTTGGAGGGCGGTGTGCTGGACCTGGCCCAGGTCAGGGCTGGGGTTGCGTGGGAAGGCAGGTGTGGAGCTGGTTGTCCGCCTGGGCCCAGTAAGCTGGGCATTCAGAATCTCTTTCCGTGGCCTGGGTCCACCCCGGGCCCTGTTCCCTTTGTAACTGAGCTTTCGCCTTTGCTCTGGGTCCCTGACCACCCTTCCGGATCCTGGCCTCCCCTTTGTGGGAGTGGTGCAGGTCCTGCTGGAGGGAGGTGCACCCTGCCCTTGCTCCCCGCCTGGCACCCTAGGTTCCCCTCTGCACTTCTTTGCTGATCCATCTCCATTGATCTCCGAAGGTGTTTACTGAAGGTGACCTGGGCCCTGAGGACATGGGGCTAGCACACCCAGGTCCTGCTCTCCTGCGGCCCTCTCTCGGTGGGGAGTGGGGAGCAGGACATTCCCTATGCTGTCTAGTGCCTTTGCGGATTCCAGGAAGGCACCCCTTGGTTGGACATGCCCCTTGGCAAGTGCAACCCGAGCAGGACTTCGGCTCCCACATGTTCCTTCAGCCCTGAGCCTTTGGCAGTGAACAGACCTACCAGCTGTACATGGCAGTCCTAAGTGGGTAGGTGCATGAGGATTGGTCCTATGATGAGACCCATTCTTGTGAAATCCCTTTGCCCAGGGCATCAGTACATCCCCTGTTTAATTTCAGAGCAGCAAGGGCAGAGCTGGGACACGGATGGATCTCTCTGAGATGAGAGCATCAGGTGTTGAATGTCCTTTCTGTGCTATAACTATAAATTCATGTTAGACAGCAAAATGTAGGCGTTTGACTGATGCAGGAAGGATCTGGAGGGGAAAAGTATTACTCAAGAATATTTCACCTAAAAAGGACTTTGTGACAAGGTTTGCTTGTGGCAGTCCTTATATGATATTGGGTGATATTTTGTGTGACTTTTGTTTTGACATGTCTCTGGCTGGTTTTATGAGGGCTATTCAGGGAGCACCAAAGGGAGAATGGCTGGGGAGGCAAAGCCGAGTCTTGCTGGTGGTGGGAGGGTTGTACTTTGAGTGTGGAGCTGGCTGTTATGCAGCATGTGGTTTTGTGGCTAGGGACAGAAGCTGGGTCAGAAAAATCAGCCTCCCAAAGCTGGTTTCTCCCACCTTCCAGATCTGTGGCTTTAAGCAACCATCTAACGTCTTCTCTAAGCCTCATTTTTTTTTCATCTGTGAAATGGGAATGAATAGTAATCCCTCCCTTGTAAAGGTTTTGTGATAATGAAATTAGCTAAATTACGTAGTCCATGAGAAGCTGTCAGTGGCTATTCCATGGTAAGGGGCTAATAGCTCTCATTACCGCTTTTCTTAGTTGTGTTATTATTTGGAGAGCTGGTTCCTAATTCGAGTTTACCACAGCTTATCCGTATCAGTCTTGTCTCCTCTTTAGGCGGCAGTGGTTACTGGGATCTTGGGTGGTAAATATTTGCTTATTGGTCTGGATTGGAGGTCTGGTCTGTGCTCACCTAGCTTAG
>PVKP010025365.1:0-33770 GCA_004027715.1 Plecturocebus donacophilus | reverse complement strand
CCGTCCATGTGTAGTGCTTCTTTCAGAAGCTCTTGTAAAGCAGGCCTGGTGGTGATGTAATCTCTGAGTACTTGTTTGTCTGCAAAAAATTTTATTTTTCCTTCGCTTATGAAGCTTAGTTTGGCCGGATATGAAATTCTAGGTTGAAAGTTCTTTTCTTTAAGGATGTTGAATGTTGGCCCCTACTCTCTTCTGGCTTGTAGGGTTTCTGCTGAGAGATCTGCTGTGAGTCTGATGGGCTTCCCTTTGTGGGTAACCCGACCCTTCTCTCTGGCTACCCTTAGCATTTTCTCCTTCATTTCAACCCTGGTGAATCTGACGATTATGTGCCTTGGGGTTGCTCTTCTTGAGGAATATCTTCGTGGTGTTCTCTGTATTTCCTGGACTTGAATATTGGCCTTCCTTGCTAGGTTGGGGAAGTTTTCCTGGATAATATCCTGAAGAGTATTTTCCAGCTTGGATTCATTCTCTTCTTCACATTCAGGTACACCTATCAAACGTAGATTAGGTCTTTTCACATAGTCCCACATTTCTTGGAGACTTTGTTCATTTCCTTTTACCCTTTTTTCTGTCATCTTGCCTTCTCGTTTTATTTCATTGAGTTGATCTTCGACCTCTGATATTTTTTCTTCTGCTTGGTCAATTCGGCTGTTGAAACTTGCGCATGCTTCGCGAAGTTCTTGTGTTGTGTTTTCCAGCTCCATCAATTCACTTATATTCTTCTCTAAGTTGTCCATTCTCATTAGCATTTCGTTAAATCGTCTTTCAAGGTTCTTAGTTTCTTTGCATTGGGTTAGAACATGTTCTTTTAGCTCACAGAAGTTTCTTATTATCCACCTTCTGAAGCCTGATTCTGTGAGTTCATCACACTCATCCTCCGTCAGGCCTTGTTCTCTTGCTGATAAGGAGCTGCGATCCCCTGTAGGAGGAGAGGCATTCTGATTTCGGGTATTCTCAGCCTTTTTGCACTGGTTTCTTCCCATTTTTGTGGATTTATCCACCTGTCGTCTTTGTAATTGCCGACTTTCAGATTGGGTCTCTGAGTGGACGTCCGGCTTGTTGGTGATGAAGTTTTTTCTGTTTCTTAGTTTTCCTTTGGCAGGCACCTCTTCCCCACAGAGCTGGGCCTTCCCGGGTTCAGCTGTGCTTGCTCTCAGTCCTCAGCGCTTCCAATTGCTGTTCTCCTTGTGGGGATGGGACCAGCGGAGCCCGACTAAAAGGGCACCCAGTCCCGTATACTCCGCACCGAATAGTGCGCGCCGGGGCACCGGCAAAACAGCAGCGCCGGCCAAAAGAGTCACGCTGGCAACCCGTGTGGCTCCTTCGCTGGGAATCTCCCAATTTGTGGGCATCAAAAATTCGTCTGCAATTTTAGTGTCCACTCACTCACTGCGCTTTCACTGGGAGCTACAATCCTCAGCTGCTGCTATGCGGCCATCTTGGATCTCTCTCCGCCCGGTGATGAAGTTTTTTCTGTTTCTTAGTTTTCCTTTGGCGGATGCCCGTTCCCCACAGAGCCGGACCTTCCTGGGTTCGCTGTGCTTGCTGTGAAACTCTCAGTCCTCAGCACTTCCAATTGCTGTTTTCCTTGTGGGGATGGGACCAGCCGAGCCCGTCTGTCCCGTATACTCCGCACCGAGAAGCGCCTCGCCGGGGCACCAGCAAAACAGCCGTGCCGGCCAAAAGAGTCACGGTGGCGACCCTTGTGGCTCCTCTGCCGGGAATCTTCTGGTCTGTGGGTAACAAAAATTCGTCAGAAAGTGTGGCGTCCACTCGTTCTCTGCGCTTTCACTGGGAGCTACATTCCTGAGCTGTTGCTAATCGACCATCTTGGATCTCTCTCGTTTTCTTTTTTTTTTTAGACAAGAGTGTTCTGTCTCCCAGGCTGGAGTGCAGTGATGCAGTCTTGACTCACTGCAATCTCTGCCTCCCGGGAGCAAGTGATTCTCTTGCCTCAGCCTCCCTAGTAGCTGGGATTACAGGCGCCCACCACCACACCCATCTGATTTTTGTGTTTTTAGTAGAGATGGGGCTTCACCATGTTGACCAGGCTGGTCTGGAATTCCTGACCTCAAGTGATCCACCCGCCTCAGCCTCCCAAAGTTTTAGGATTACAGGCATGAGCCACCGCACGCAGCCATATTTGCCTGTTATACCTTTGTTCCTCTTTTTTTCCTTTTATATTTCTTAATTACTTTGTTTTAGGTGTATGCCCTTATATATAACATACTATTGGTTTTACTTTCTGAACCAATCTGAAAATCTTGTTTCATTGGAAGAGTTAAGCTCTTTAAATTTATTATTTACATTGATATGCTTAATCTTACTAAAGACAATTATTTATTTTATCTTCTGCATATATTCTATTTATATATCTTTCATTATGTTCTATGTTTTCATCTTTTGGTTTATTTTTAAAAAAGAAAAATTTTGCTTTTTGCATTGGAAATTTTTTTTGGTGGTTGGGAGAGGGGGGACGGAGGACAGAGTCTTCCTCTGTTGCCCAGGCTGGAGTGCAGTGGTGCAATTTTGGCTTCCTTCAACAGTGAAATCTTGGCTCACTGCAACTTCAACCTCACAGGCTCAAGCAATCCTCTCACGTCAGCCTCCCAAGTAGCTGGGACCTCAGGCATGTGCCATCATGCCTGGCTAAGTTTTTTATTTTTTATTGATATGGAGTCTCCCTGTGTGGCTCAGGCTGGTCTCAAACTCCTGGGCTCGAATGATCCTCCTGCCTTAACCTCCCAAAGTGCTGGGATTGCAGGTATGAACCACTGCATCTGGCTGGAAATTATTTTTTGATGTTTAGTGTATTTATCTGAATAAATTGTGGAGTTTAATGAATAATAACATTGTTTTGTTAATTGTGACAAATGACAAGGGCAGTGCAAGATTTTAATAAGGGATTCTGGGTACATGGTACATAGAAACTCTCTGTACTATCTGCAACTTTTCTGTTAATCTAAAACCATTTTAAAATTAAAAATTTAAATATAAAGTGCTGTATGTGTCCTGGACCGGTTTTAGAAAGTGAATTTTGGGCTGGGCATGGTGGCTCATGCCTATAATAATCCCAGCACTTTGTGAGGCCAAAGTGGCTGGATCACTTGAGGTCAGGAGTTTAAGACCAGCCTGGCCAACATGATGAAACCTGGTCTCTTCTAAAAATAACAAAATCAGCTGGGCGTGGTGGCGCATGCCTGTAATCTCAGCTACTTGGGAGGCCGAGGCAGGAGAATCACTTGCTCCCAGGAGGCAGAGGTTGCAATGAGCTGATGTCCCACGCTGCACTACAGCCTGGGCGACAGAGACTCTGTCTCAAAAACAAACAAACAAACAAAACAAAAAAATAAAAACAAAAGAAAATAAATTTTGTTTGAGTTTGTGTTTGTTACTAAACTTGGTCAATACAAGCTGTATTTTTTAGTTTCTAGTAAATCAAGTAGCAGTGTAATCATTGTACATTTTATGTTGAAGGTTTATAGGAAAATACCATTATTTTATAATAATGAAGGAAAAGGACTTTTTGGATTGGAAAGGAATGTTTTGACAACAGATTAAAGAAAATTTTTCTTCTAGAACTGGTTACTCAAATGGTATCTTGTCTGATTGAATTATTCAAATATTTTTGACATGTTTAATAGCAAGTGGTAAAGGTCAATTGAAATACAAGCTGAAAAATTCTAATGGCCCCTGGAAGGTGGCAGTGTAGGCTTTTCATCTCAGAATTTTAGATCTGGAGGAGACCTTTAAAATTTATTCCAATTCCTTCATTATAGGAGAATATCTATAAATCTAGGGACATGATATGTTATTTCTGAGATCACAGAGTAAATTGCTGTTTAGAGCCAGGACTAGTACTAAGCCTCTTCATTTTTATTTCAGGATTAGTTTCCCAGTGCCAGAATATGTTCTTGAAAGACACAATAACCCAGATCCTGGGCTCCTCATATCCTACCTAAATTAGTGCAGCTAAGGCAGTGTTATATATTTATGTTGGTATTTTTATAAAGGAGCAGAAATAGACATGATTTATTCAGTATCATAGGGATAGGGTTAGGTCATAAGACCCCTGATCTGTTGATTCTACCTCTTTATCTTAGCCAGTAAGAGACAGCTTAGAGATAGTAGCCAAAAAAGCCAATGGTTATAACCTACAGACTGGGAGCTGGAAGTGGAGCTGGTACTAGAAACCATAAAAATGCCAGATGATGTTTGTGGTGTGGTGAAGAGTGCCGGGATGATGTGGGTAGGGAGTGATGAAAGCTTTGGTCATGAGAAAGTGGGTCTAGAACCTATAGAATGGGGGTGCAGAATAAAGGAGGCAATGGAGCCACCATCAAACTCATGCTTATCAGGAGGATTGTTTGTTCTGTTCTCATGCTCTAGAGCATATTACTACTTGCCAGCTAAGATTTAGACTGATCATAGACAATAATGAAATAAAATACATCTGATATCCACACAATATTTTAAGCTCAATACTCTCATAAATATTGTACTATTTGATCCTGCAATATCCTCGTGAGATAGGTAGAAGGGATATTGGTGAGTAGAAAATACTAAATATAATATGTGTTAAGGTAGTGTGCTAGAAACCACTAAGGGATATAAGGTTGAATAGATCCAGGCTCTGTTCTCATGGTGTGCCCAGTCTTTTGGGGATGGGGTGGGAAAATAACCAATTATAGTGTATAGGAAGTTGAAAAAGAAATTCAAACTTTGTCCCATGGGAATTTAGAAAGAGTGATGGTATTGTAACAGAAATTTTGATATTTTGCCTTCTTAATTCAGACTAACTGAAAAGATAATGATTATAAAAATATCTTGACTGTAATAGATATTGATATGATTTTCCTTTATAATTTTCAGATTATTTTTTATTTTAGGTGATTTTGCATATTTATATGAATGAATTTATGAATTAAGGATGACAGAAATCACTTAAATTTTTTTAGTGATTTTGGCATATTAACCTGGTTTGATAAGGAGGAAGAAAACAAAGGAATTGATTTTTGTAATGTCAAGCAGAACTTACAAATTTAGGACAGACTCACTTAGACCAATATGAATAAATAGTTAAATAGACCCTTTTAATTGATAAAAAACTAGACAAAATTTAGTATACTTGATTTAGTACTAGTTTATGTTGATGATGTAGACAACTTCAGCAAAGGAGTGGGAGTAGTGAATAAATTAGTTACAACTTATTTTACTGTAATGTTAATTGTCAGGATAATTATAGGAAATGTTTGCTTACCAATAAATATGAGTTTGACAGTCTTACAATGATGAATTTGTGTTGAAATAGCAGACAAAACAGACTTTTTCATTTTTTTCACTTATTCCTGAAATCTGTTTTAGTCTATAGTTTTTGTTAGTATGAAATACTTTACTGTTTTAGCTTCCATTGATATATTGGAGTTACTTAGAATATCAACACTACAGAGAAAGGAGAAGGAAAGGAAGCAATATACCATTGTCAGTGTGCTTTTCTCCTCTGAGGCTTTCATCCTTTTTGTGTTTTCTCTCTTAACATTGGTCCATAGCTACAATACACTGAGATCCTGCCTTACTGCTTTTTTTATCTTTTTTTTTTTTTAATTTATTGCATTTTAGGTTTTGGGGTACATGTGAAGAACATGCAAGATTGTCGCATAGGTACATAGATGGCAATGTGGTTTGCTGCCTTCCTCCCCATCACCTATATCTGACATTTCTCACCATGTTATCCCTCCCCAACTCCCCACCCCCAACTGTCCCTCCCCTAGTTCCCTCCCACACAGACCCCAGTGTGTGATGCTCCCCTCCCTGTGTCTATGTGTTCTCATTGTTCAACACCCACCTGTGAGTGAGAACATGCAGTATTTGATTTTCTGTTCTTGTGTCAGTTTGCTGAGAATGATGGTTTCCAGGTTCATCCATGTCCCTACAAAGGACACAAACTCATCGTTTTTTATGGCTGCATAGTATTCCATGGTATATATGTGCCACATTTTCCCTGTCCAGTCTATCATCGATGGGCATTTGGGTTGGTTCCAGGCCTTTGCTATTGTAAACAGTGCTGCAATGAACATTCATGTGCATGTGTCCTTACAGTAGAACGATTTATAATCCTTTGGATATATACCCAGTAATGGGATTGCTGGGATGAAATTTCTATTTCTAGGTCCTTGAGGAATCGCCACACTGTCTTCCACAGTGGTTAAACTAATTTACACTCCCACCAACAGTGTAAAAGTGTTCCTATTTCTCCACATCCTCTCCAGCATCTGTTGTCTCCCGATTTTTTAATGATTGCCATTCTAACTGGCGTGAGATTGTATCTCAATGTAGTTTTGATTTGCATTTCTTTAATGACCAGTGACGATGAGCATTTTTTCATATGTTTGTTGGCCTCATATATGTCTTCTTCTTTTTTTTTTTTTTAAGACAGGGTCTCACCATGTTGGTCAGGCTGGTCTTGAACTCCTGACCTCAGGTGATCTGCCTGCCTTGGCCTCCAAAGTACTTGGATTACAGGCGTGAGCCACTGCACCCAGCTGTATGTCTTCTTTTGTAAAGTGTCTGTTCATATCTTTCACCCAGTTTTAAATGGGCTTGTTTAGTTTTTTCTTATAAATGTGTTTTAGTTCTTTGTAGATTCTGGTTATTAGCCCTTTGTCAGATGGGTAGATTGCAAAATTTTTTCCCATTCTGTTGGTTGCTGATTCACTCTGACTGTTTCTTTTGCTGTGCAGAAGCTCTGGACTTTAATTAGGTGCCATTTGTCTATTTTGGCTTTTGTTGCCAATGCTTTTGGTGTTTTAGTCATGAAGTCCTTGCCTATACCTATGTCTTGGATGGTTTTGCCTAGGTTTTCTTCTAGAGTTTTTATGGTATTAGGTCTTATGTTTAAGTCTTTAATCCATCTGGAGTTAATTTTAGTGTAAGGAGTCAGGTAGGGGTCCAGTTTCTGCTCTCTGGACATGGCTAGCCAGTTTTCCCAACACCATTTATTAAACAGGGAATCCTTTCCCCATTGCTTGTTTTTGTCAGGTTTGTCAAAATTCAGATGGTTGTAGATGTGTGGCGTTGCCTCCGAGTCCTCTGTTCTCGTTGTGGATGTGTGGCGTTCCCTCCAAGGCCTCTGTTCTGTTCCATTGGTCTATTATCTCTGTTTTGGTACCAGTACCATGTTGTTTTGATTACTGTAGCCTTGTAGTATAGTTTGAAGTCAGGTAGCTTGATGCCTCCAGCTTTGTTCTTTTTACTTAGAATTGACTTGGCTATGCAGGCTCTCTTTTGGTTCCATATGAAGTTTAAGGTTGGTTTTTCCAGTTCTGCGATGAAGGTCATGGGTAGCTTGATGGGGATAGCATGGAATCTGTAAATTACTTTGGGCAGTATGGCCATTTTCACAATATTGATTCTTCCTAACCATGAGCATGGAATGTTTCTGCATCTGTTTGTGTCCTCTCTTATTTTGTTGAGCAATGGTTTGTAGTTCTCCTTGAAGAAGTCTTTACATTCTTTGTTAGTTGTATTCCTAGGTATTTTATTCTCTTTGTAGCAATTGTGAATGGCAGTTCGTTCTTGATTTGGCTCTCTTTAAGTCTGTTATTAGTGTATAGGAATGCTTGTGATTTCTGCACATTGATTTTGTATCTTGAGACTTTGCTGAAGTTGCTTATCAGTTTCAGGAGATTTTGGGTTGGGATAATGGGGTCTTCTAAATATACAATAATGTTGTCTGCAAATAGAGACAATTTGACTTCCTTCTTTCCTAATTGAATACCTTTTATTTCTTTTTCTTGCCTGATTGCTCTGGCTAGAATTTCCAATACTATATTGAATAGGAGTGGTGAGAGAGGGTATCCTTGTCTAGTGCCAGATTTCAAAGGCAATGCTTGCAGTTTTTTGCCCGTTCCATATGATATTGGCTGTGAGTTTGTCGTAAATAGTTTTTATTATTTTGAGATACATTCCATTGATACCTAGTTTATTGAGAGCTTTTAGCATAAAGGCCTGTTGAATTTTGTCAGAGGCCTTCTCTGCATCTATTGAGATAATCATGTGGTTTTTGTGTTTGGTTCTGTTTATGTGGTGAATTACGTTTATAGACTTGTGTATGTTGAACCAGCCTTGCATCCCCGGGATGAAGCCTACTTGATCATGGTAGATGAGCTTTTTGATGTGCTGTTGCAATCAGTTTGCCAGTAGTTTATTGAAAATTTTTGCATCTATGTTCATCATGGATATTGGCCTGAAGTTTTCTTTTCTTGTTGAGTCTCTGCCAGGTTTTGGTATCAGGATGATGTTGGTCTCATAAAGTGATTTGGGAAGGGATTCCCTCTTTTTGGATTGTTTGGAATAGTTTCAGGAGGAGTGGTACCAGCTCCTCTTTGTATGTCTGGTAGAATTTGGCTGTGAACCCATCTGGACCTGGGCTTTTTTTCGTTGGTAGACTCTTAATTGCTGCCTTAACTTCAGCCCTTGTTATTGGTCTATTCAGGGTTTCGACTTCTTTCTGATTTAGGCTTGGGAGGATGCAAGTGTCCAGGAATTTATCCATTTCTTCCAGGTTTACTGGTTTATGTGCATAGAGTTGTTGGTAGTAATCTGATGGTGGTTTGTATTTGTGTGGACTCTGTGGTGATATCCCTTTTATTGTTTTTTATTGCATCTATTTGATTCTTCTCTCTTTTCTTTTTTATTAATCTGGCTAGTGGTCTATTTTGTTGATCTTTTCAAAAAACCAGCTCCTGGATTTATTGATTTTTTTTGAAGGGTTTTTTGTGTCTCTATCTCCTTCATTTCTGCTCTGATCTTAGTTATTTCTTGCCTTCTGCTAGGTTTTGAGTTTTAATCTTGCTCCTCTAGCTCTTTCAATTTTTACAATAGGGTGTTGATCTTAGATCTTTCCTTGGTTCTCATGTGGGTTTTTATTGCTATATATTTTCCTCTAGACACTGCTTTAAATGTGTCCCAGAGATTCTGGTGCGTTGTGTCTTCGTTCTCATTGGTTTCAAAGAACATCTTTATTTCTGCCTTTGTTTCATTGTTTGTCCAGTCAACATTCAAGAGCCAGTTGTTCAGTTTCCATGAAGTTGTGCAGTTCTGAGTTAGTTTCTGAATTCTGAGTTCTAACTTGATTGCACTGTGGTCTGAGAGACTGTTATGATTTCCTTTCTTTTGCATTTGCCGAGGAGTGATTTACTTCCAATTATATGGTCAATTTTAGAGTAGATGTGATGTGGTGCTGAGAAGAACATATATTCTGTGGATTTTGGGTGGAGAGTTCTGTAAATGTCTATTAGGTTTGCTTGGTCCAGGTCTGAGTTCAAGTCCCAGATATCCTTGTTAATTTTCTGTCTCATTGATCTGTCTAATATTGACAGTGGAATGTTCAAGTCTCCCACTATTATTGTGTAGGAGTCTAAGTCTCTTTGTAAGTCATTAAGAACTTGCTTTTTGTATCTGGGTGCTCCTGTTTTGGGTGTGTATATATTTAGTATGGTTAGCTCTTCTTGTTGCATTAATCCTTTTACCATTATGTAATGCCCTTCTTTGTCTCTTGATCTTTGTTGGTTTATGGTCTGTTTTATCTGAGACTAGGATTGTAACTCCTGCTTTTTTTTTTGCTCTCCATTTGCTTGGTAAATCTTCCTCCATCCCTTTATTTCCTGGATGCAGCACACCAATGGGTTTTGGCTTCTTATCCAATTTGCCAGTCTGTGTCTTTTGATTGGGGCATTTAGCCCATTTACATTTAGGGTTAATATTGTTATGTGTGAATTTGATCCTGCCATTTTGATGGTAGCTGGTTGTTTTGCTTGTTAGTTGACACAATTTATTCATTGTGTCAATGGTCTTTACCATTTGGTACGTTTTTGGAGTGGCTGGTACTGGTTGTTCCTTTCTGTGTTTAGTGCTTCTTTCAGGAGCTCTTGTAAAGCAGGCCTGGTGGTGATGAAATCTCTGAGTAATTGCTTGTTTGTAAAGGATTTTATTTCACCTTCCCTTATGAAACTTAGTTTGGCTAGATATGAAATCCTAGGTTTAAAGTTCTTCTCTTTAAGGATGTTGAATATTGGCACTGGCCTCCCTCTCTTCTGGCTTGTAGGGTTTCTGCTGAGAGATCCGCTGTGAGTCTCACGGGCTTCCCTTTGTGGGTGACCTGACCTTTCTCTTTGGCTGTCCTTAGCATTTTCTCCTTCATTGCAACCCTGGTGAAGATGTTCCTCTTCTTGAGGAATATCTTTGTGGTGTTCTCTGTATTTCCTGGACTTGAATATTGGCCTGCCTTGCTAGATTGGGGAAGTTTTCCTGGATAATATCCTGAAGAGTGTTTTCCAGCTTGGATTCATTCTCTCCGTCACATTCAGGTATATCTATGAAACGTAGATTAGGTCTGTTCACATAATCCCATATTTCTTGTAGGCTTTATTCATTTCTTTGTGTGTTGTATTTTTCAGCTCCATCAATTCATTTACGTTCCTCTCTAAGCTGTTTATTCTCGTTAGCGATTCATCAAACCTTTTTTCAGGGTTCTTAGTTTCTTTGCATTGGGTTAGAATATGTTCTTTTAGCTCACAGAAGTTTCTTATTATGCACCTTCTGAAGCCTGTTTCTGTCAATTCATCAGACTCATTCTCCATCCAGCCTTGTTCCCTTGTTGGTGAGGAGTTGCGATTCCTTGGAGGAGGAGAGACGTTCTGGTTTTGGGTGTTTTCAACCTTTTTGTGCTGGTTTCTTTCTTTCTTTTTTTTTTTTTTAAAGACGGGGTTTCACCATGTTGGTCAGGCTGGTCTTGAACTCCCCACCTCAGGTGATCTGCCCACCTTGGCCTCCAAAGTGCTTGGGTTACAGGTGTGAGCCACCATGCCTGGCCCTTTGTGCTGGTTTCTTCCCATCTTTGTGGATTTATTTACCTGTGGTCTTTGTAGTTGGTGACTTTCAGATGGGGTCTGTGAGTGGATGTCCTGTTTGTTAATGATGAAGTTATTTCTTTCTGTTTCTTAGTTTTCCTTCTAACAGTCAGGCCCCTCTGCTGTAGGACTGCTGGAGGTCCACTCCAGACCCTGCTTACCTGGGGCTCACCTGCAGCGGCTGCAGAACAGTGAGGGTTGCTGCCAGTTTCTTCTTCTGCTATCTTTGTCCCAGAAGGATACCTGCCAGATGTCATCCTGAGCTCTCCTTTATGAAGTGACTCTTTGGATATATTGGGGTCAGGGAGCTGCTTGAGGAGACAGTCTGTCCTTTATAGGAGCTCAAGTTCTGAGCTGTGAACTCTGTTGTTCCATTCAGAGTTGCTGGGCAGGTACGTTTAAGTCTGCTGCAGGAGAACTCATAACAGCCTTTTTTTCCCCAGGTGCTCTGTCCTGGGAAGGTAGGGCTTTATTTATAAGTTTCTGTCGTGCTGCTGCCTTTTTTCAGGGCTGCCCTCCCCAGCGAGGAGGCAGCCTATTCACAGTCTGCCCGCAGAGGCGTTGTTGATCTGCTGTGGGCTCCGCCCAGCTGTCATGTGAACTTCCCTGCAGTCCTGTTCATAGGGGTATAGTTAGAATTGCCTCGGCAATGGCAGCCCACCTCTTTAGTGGCGGACTCTCTCTGTAATGGCAGACTGCCTTGGCATTGGCAGGCTGTCTCAGTAATGGCAGACTGCCTCAGTAGTGGTGGACTGCCTCGGTAATGGTGGACGCCCCTCCCCCACAGAGCTGGACTGTCCTGGGTTCAGCTGTGCTTGCTGTGAAACTCTCAATCCAGAGCGTTTCAGATTGCTGGTCTTTGTGGTGGGGGGACTGGCCGTGCCTGATCACCTGGCTGCCTGCCTCCAACCCCTTTTTTTTCAGTTGAATGGGTGACTCTGCCTCTCAGGCATTCCAGTCACCCGTTGAAACGGCACCTGGATTTGTGTGAGTTCTTGTGCCAACACCCGCTGCGATGGCTGAAACAGCCACGCTGGAGGCTTGTGGCGCTTTTTCACCCGGGAATCTCCTGGTTTGGCTCCCTGTTTCAGTCCTCTTTTTTTCAGTTGAACGGGCGAGTCTTTCTCCCAGGTGTTCCAGTCGCCAGTTGAAAAGGCGCCTGGATTTGTGTGAGGTTTTGTGCGGAGACCTGCTGCACCCACTGTGCTTGAGGCACTTTTCTGCCTGGGAATCTCCTGGCCTGGCTGCCTGTTTCAGTCCCCTTTTTATCAGTTGAATAGGCGACTGTTTCTCAGGTGCTCCAGTTGCCAGCTGAAATGGCACCTGGACCTGTGTGAGTTTTTTGAATGGAAAGCCGCTGCGCCAGCTGAAACAACCACACTGGAGTCTGGTGGCGCTTTTTCACTCTGGAATCTCCTGGCCTGACTCCCTGTTTCAGTCCCCTTTTTATCAGTTGAATGGGCGACTTTGTCTCCCAGGTGCTCCAGTCGCCAGCTGAAATGGTGCCCAGACCCTTGTGAGTTTTTTTCAGCAGAGAGCCGCTGCGCTGGCCGAAACAGACAGGCTAGAGACCTGTGGTGCTCCTCTGCCCAGGAATCTCCTGGTCTGTGGGCAATAAAAATCCGTCTGGAAATGTGGCGACCACTCACCCTCCACCCACTTGCTGGGAGCTGCAATCCAGAGCTGCTCCTACTCAGCCATCTTGGATTCCCCCCTCCTGCTTTTTTTATCTTAGCCATCAGCAGCATATCCTATACTATATTTAGGTTGATAAATTTTCTGTAGTAAAATTCTTCATAGTGAGCAGCCTCTTCTGGGCTGTCCCCACCCCTACCTTACCCTATTTCACTGTGGAAGGCTCACCTTCTGGTTGAACACCTCCTTGTTTGAAGTACAGCTTTGGGGAAATCTAGAATTGCTGTAGGACCATCAGTGTTATGAGACTCAGTGCCTGAGTCATACTTAGCTTTTTAAATATGTTTATAGCTTTCACTTTTTCTAGGTAGATAGCCCTTTTATTATCAACACAGTACTTTTCTCTTCCTTTTTTTTTTTTTTGTGACAGTTTCACTCTTTGTTGCCCAGGCTGGAGTGCAGTGGCGCGATCTCAGCTCACTGCAACCTCTGCCTCCCAGGTTCAAGCGATTCTCCTGTCTCAGCCTCCTAAGTAGCTGGGATTAAGGTGCCCACCACCACACCCGGCTAATTTTATTTTTTTTGTATTTCTAGTAGAGATGGGGTTTCACTGTCCTGGCCAGACTGGTCTCAAACTCCTGACTTCAGGTGATCCTCCTGCCTCAGCCTCTCAAAGTGATGGGATTACATGCGTGAGCCACCGCACCTGTCCTTTGCTCTGTTTCTTAAAAATGACCAATTTCACCACTGATAGAGTTTATTTTTGTCATCTGTTAAACGTGTTTTCCCATGACTTTAGTTTCTTCTTCATTTCATACGTGATTTTGTGTATATATGTATGCATGTTTGTGTGGTTTCCTTTTTTAGAACAAGATGTATTTCTTTGAAGATGAGACTCAATGGGCTATTTGCTGTTTTTCTTTCCTTACCTAGAATATGTTCAATTTAGCTCACAGTCTTTCTTCCTAACGATATGGATAAAAATGACTGACTGTTCAGCATTACAGATTGAAAATAAAACCTGTGATTCCTAGCCTCTTTTTTTGTACTTCTTTATTTTAAAATCTAACATATTTTTGTTTCTTTATACTTCCTTTCTTCTGTCATGGAGATAAGGTGTTTACTTCTGTAGGTAGTCAGTGTCCAGTATCCTGAAGACTTCTACCTATTGTTTTGCTTGTCTTCCTTTATTATGTTCATGTTCAGTTAGTCTAGAGAAGATCTTGTAATGTTGGACTGAATTCTAGTGCCTCTAATGATAAGCTTGTATAGCATTTCCTCTTAAGTGAATGATTTCTTCCATATATTTGATGTGAATATATATGATCTCATATGCTGCCCTCTTGGTTGTATCTTTCCAGGTATATTTCTTTTTCTCAGAGAAATCTTTCAGTTTGTATCTTTCCTAAAATGGGATTTTTCTTACATTGGGTTTTTGTTATTGCTGATTACTGGATATTGTTTATTCTTTGCACCCTGTTGATATTCACCTATTTTACTTTCATGGTTATGGTTAATCATTTTTTTCTACTACATAATGAAGCAGGATATTTACCTGACTCCTTTGTGGGACTCAGAACAGGGCTGCCTTGTTGACCCAGCCCAACACTCTTAACTACTTGTGGAAGGGAGTGCACAAATGAACAGGTGTGGGAACTGGAGTGAATGAGTGCTGGAACCAGCCGGCTGCTTTGGTGCCAGAGGGCTCAAACTCCAGTCACTCAGACCCATTGTGTCCCACCCCTTGCAGGAAGGAGTGTGCATATGAGTGGTGCTGGAACCGACTGGATGCTTTAGCCACAGCAGGAGCGAACTCTGTGCAGGCCCCACAACAGTGTCTAGGAGCAGGTGCCTGCGACTGTTGAAGTCCCAGAGGGCATGTTACAGTGCTCTTTTAGTTCTGTTGTCCGTGGACAGCTTAAGTATTAAGAGCTCAGCAGACCTTTTGCCTTTTTGTGTGAGGTGGCTGCCCTCTGCCAGTGAGGGTAAAGGGCCAATGTCAAAGCCTTTTGTGTCCACACTTGTGGCTCTTGAGCTCTTGTCTGGCCCCCAGGAAAAAGGAGTTTTCATGAACAAATTGAAGGATGGTAAATGCAGGGGATTTTATTGCCAGTGAAAGTGGCTCTCAGTGGGAGTGGAAGCCAAAAAGGGGACAGGGTGGGTAGGTAATCTTCTCCTGAAGTTCAGCCATCTCCGACCAGATTTTCTCTGTAGTAACACCATCAAGCTGTCCTTCTGAACTCTAGCCGCCTCTCTCCAGTATCCATTATTGTCTACCAGCTGAGTCTGGGATTTTTATAGGCACAGGATGGGATGGGGCAGGGCCATGGATGGTTTAGGAAAAGGCAGCATTTGAGCTGGAAAACAGGGGTGTAAGTTCTCACTTTGGGCCACAGTTTCAGGCCTTCTGGCTTGAGGGTTGAGGTTTCGCTTGGGGACCTGCCCTTTTCTGCCTAGAATGTTTCTGTCCCCTGTCCCTGAAATAATGAAACAACAGTTCTCAAGACATTTGTCACCAAGCAGCAAAAGACATTGGTCCCTGAGGGACGGGAAACAAATTAGGTGAGATCATGTGATTGCTCTAGCTCCTACCTAGAGAGAGTTTATAAGGATGGAACAAACAGATTTCTCTGTATTGAAGAGGTAGAGCTAGCTGGTAGACTGAGGGCCAAGGCAGCTAGAGTTCACAAGATAGAGTATGAGAGAAGAGAAAGCTGCAAGAGACAGAACTTCACAGATTTGTAGAAATTCCTTTCAAGAATTCAGTTGACTACTCATCAATATTTGGTAGAGAAATGAGTGGAGGCTGCGGAAGAACCATCCAAAAGGAATTGAGAGAATAATACAATACTCAGAGCTCACAAATGGCTAGGAGTAGGGCCTGAATCCATCAGACAAAAAACTTCCTAATTCAACAGGTATCAGGAAGAGGATCTCCAACATTCTAGTTTCTATTTCTAGATGTTCAACTTGGGTCTTTTTAGTTCTGTGTCTTTACTTAATATTCTTAACCTTTCTTCTGGCTTTTAGAACATATAGAATAGATATATAATAACTTTTAATGTCCTGGTCTTGAAATTCTATCAACACTGTCATTTCTGGGTTGGTTTTGATTGATTGATAGTTCTCCTTCTGGCTCTATTTTCTTGCCTTATTTTGTTTAACCAGCTTGGTAATTAATTGATGCATATCAGACATGTAAAATAAGACATTATAAAGCATACCTTGTTCGGTGCTGGACATTTTTATATTCCTGTATTCTTTTTTTTTTTTTTTTTAAAGAGATGGGGTCTTGCTCTGTTGCCCAGGCTATAGTACAGTAGCATGATCATAGCTCACAGCAGTATTGAACTCCTGGGCTCGTGATCCTCCTGCTGCAGCCTCCTGAGTAGCTGGGACTGTAAGTGCGTGCCACCAGCCTGAGTGCCTATAGATATTTTTGAACTTTTTTCTGGTCTGTATTGCAGTTCTTTGAAAGTGTTTTTTAACTTTTAGGTATTGCTTTTAATCTTTGTTAAGTGTAACTACTTAATCTAATTTTCCCCACTACTGGGGCAAAACCCTTCTGAATACTTTATGCTTCATCAGTTATAAGGTTTTCCATTCTGGCTGTTGGTTACAGATGTTAAGTTGAGGATCAGATTGTCCCTTCAAGGCTTGTTGTTAAGCTCTGTCAAGATCATTTTAGAGTAATCTTTATTCTAGGACAAATTTAGACCTCCTTAGGTCTGTACCTATTGCCTAGAGTGTAAAGAGATGTCTCTTCTGTGGCTGGATGGAACTCAAATGTCTCTGAGCTCAGCATTAACCCAGAGTTGTTCAGATTTTAGCTCTTGGCAGATGTTTTTTTGTCTGACCTTAAGGAATTTCATTGTAAGTGTGTGTAGATTAGTATTTAGTTGATGACTTAAGTGGAGCCCAATGTACACGTCTGTAGCTTTTTTCTGCATAAGTTTCTCCTGTCTGGTATATTATTCCAGTAATTCTTGCCACCTCCAATGTTCCAAACTCCATTCTCTACAAGTTAGCAAGACTGCTGTATTCTGCTTTGAATCTCCCTGTGGGCATTGGTGTCTAGAACATGTCTCTAGGCAGAAAGCCAAGGTGGTCATAGGGCTTATCTAGTTTGTTTTCTTGTTTCAGGGAACACAGATCTATGCTAATTGTTGTTCACTCTCTGGAAACTTGCATATTTTGTCTGGTTTTGCATTTGCTTACCATCTGAGGGTAAATCTGTTACCAGTTATTCCATAATGACTGGAAGCACACATTTCATACTATTGGATTATTGTGGAAGTTGGCAAAGACTTTTGGGTGAAGTTACAGGAAAGAATTACAATAAACCTTTGCTGATTTTAGACTTAATGGGTATTTAGTAATTGTATGTTTATGGGCTTTGGGAATAGTTGACTATGTCTTCTTCAAGTAGATCTACGAGATGAGATAATGTAAATAATAAAGCATAATACAGGCTGGGCATGGTGGCTCATGCTTGCAATTCCAGAACTTTGGGAGGCTGAGGCAGGAGGATTACTTGAGCCCAGGAGTTTGATACCAGCGTGGGCAACATAGCGAGACCCAGTCTATACAATATAGTAAAACAAAATAAATTTTAAAATCTTGTAAAAAAAGAAAATAGTTGCATTACCTCTGTGGTGGGAGGAGTTTAAATTAGTTCCAATTGCCTAAGATTGTTTTCAGTAGACTTTGATGATATTGGAAAAAAACTGCTTCTCACAATTAATAATGTCAGTCAGAGAAAAATCTCATTTTGTTGACATAACAGTAAGGCAACTGGCAGAAAGACATATTTCCATTGAATGTGTTGTATCTTTGTGCTGTTGTTGAGTTTTTGTACATGGTGATTTGCAGTATACACTCGGTGAACATTTGATGTGTGAATCTTTATTAAGATAATTTCACTTGTCAGTTAATCATATTGATTACTAACTGTGTGCCAAACATGATACTGGATGAGGGAGAAGCAGCAACAAAAGAAGTAGGATGAGGGTCCCTGATCAAAAGACTGCATGAGATGGTGCTTGTATAAGGCTGCAGAATATTCTAGTGAAGATTAATGGAGTATAGAATGATTATGTCAGCTCTTAGGGAGGGAGGTATAGATGGGCTGGATTTTGAAAAAGTTGATGGATATATGTATTGATTGATAAAGGAGGAAAAAAAATCCCTTTTTTTTTAAAAAAAAAAAGGAATGATGCATTGCAGGGTGACAGCTGAGAATAAACAAATTATTCTATGGAAAGAAAGCAAAAATAAATTGGCTTTAGTGGAAGTTTGTTTAGAAGACAGTAAAAAACTAGGTTATAGAGCTAATCAAGGTGTCACACAAAATCGAGGGGAAATACAAAAGATTTGAGCCTTGATCTGAAAAGAGGTACATTTCTGAATGCCTTTTATGTTAAAAGATAGACAAAGTTAAATAATTTTATGTTCAAAAAGCAAGTTATATGAGCGCTAACTTACTTTAAGTTGAAATATGAAGCAAATTAAGCCACTGAGTATTACTGAGTTTGGGTATAATTTGCAAAATGGAAACACATTCCTTGTTGGCATTTGCAAAGTGCTACTTACAGAATAAGTCAGTGTACAAAGTAAGTGAATTTGCATGTTATGACTGGCTGCATAAGGAAAAGTTAAAAGGATTTAAAAAAATATACAATAATGCTAACTGAAACTTGAGTAGGACTGAATATCATATATTTTTCTTTTGTTCCAGGTTGCTGCTTTTGCTCAGAGGACATCCATGACCCTAATGGTCTTTTTGTTCAAGATAAAGTGATTTATTGCCTTTATTGATTAACTGGACAAATTCAGGTTAGTGTATTTTGTGGACAGCACTTCCTTCTTATAATTATATGTTAATGTTTTGAGAAATAGATAATTTTGTGGTTAAAGCTCTATTATGTTGGGAGTACCAGTAAAGTAGAAAGGCCAATTCAGTCTAAAGTCTGTTGACTTGTGTATTAAGAAACATTTTCTGTCTGACTACTGTGTACAATATTCACTGCATAAATTGAAAAATCTTTTACTTTTAAATAGTTTTGTACTTTATGGACTGGATAAAACCAGTTGTGGTTGAATACGGTACATTGAACTTTTGGCATCGTTATGTGACATATTTGGTGTTAAAAATAAGCAATTCATCTTAAACATTTCTGACATTTTTAGAAGCTGGCTTTTAAAGGTATTCTTGTCCAGATTTCAGTCATACATTAACTTTTTTAAAATGTATTTTTAATATTCATTCTATTAATTTTGACAAATACATATTTGTCACCACAATTAAAACATTTTCCAAACCTTCTAAATTTGCTCATGTTGCCCATTGGTAGTTAACCTCTCCTTCTACCCCTGTTTCTAGCAATCACTGTTCTGCTTTCTATCCCTGTGGTTTCCCTTTTCTAATTTGTCATTTAATTGGAATCATGTAATATGTAGTTTTTAAATCCTGGCTTCTTTTGCCTAGAATAATGTATTTGAGGTTTATTCATGTTGCTGTGTGCATTAGTAGTATTTTTTTTTTTTTTTATTGCTGAGTAGTGTTCCACTATATGGATATACCATAATTGATTTATTCATTTACCTGTTTATGGATATTTAGGCAGTTTCTAGTTTTTGGTGATCATAAAACTGCTGCAGTCATATTTAAAAAACAAAAATGTGATCCTGTGTTTAAAAATTTTTTTACATTGATACATATTAGATGTACGTATTTTCAGGGTACATGTGATAATTTGATACCTTTATGCAATCAAATCAGGATAATTAGAATATCTGTTACCTTAAATATTTATTTTTTTCTTTACATTAAGAACATTTGAATTATTCTCTTCTAGCTGTTTTGAAATGTACAATCAACTAATGTTAACTCCCTATTGATCTGCTGAACACCAGGTCTTATTTCTTCTAAGTGTATGTTTGTACCCATTAATCAACCTCTCTTCATCCCCCAATCCCATATATTTTTTATTAATAGAAGTTACTTTTTGTTGCTGCTGTTAAAGGGCTGTAATGATTTAACTGTTGCCTTTTAGGTTGTGATTGCATTTCTTTTTAAAAATGTTATTAAAAAATAACTAGAACACAATTTAATAGACATGTGGATAGGGGAAGAGACTTGGAATTGATGGTCATTTTGAATATAGAATGAGAAATGATGTAAAATTATCAGAAAGGGAATATATTGGAACTCGTGGTGTTCTCTGATTTTAGAGATAATAGGTAGCTTTCTTGAATATTGCGGTAGATCAGAAATATAAAAGTAGATTTATATCATTAAGCTTCATATAGGTAGCCTCAAAAGTCATCTATAAAAGTCAAGTAAATTAGAATTATCCTATCTTAAAAACATACTTAAAGAGGGTAAAGGTTGGGCATGAAAAAGTCAATTTAAAATTTCTTGAATGAATAGGATGAAAGTGATGGAAACTGTCTTTCTGCCTCGGGGAAATTAATGACCTCAAAAAGTAGCTTGAGAACCTATTTGAATATTTATAAGGAAACTGTAGTTCATTATTTGTTATAGAAATAAAAAGGTCTTGAGACAGTATTATGCTCTGACTCAGAAAAAGTTGGATGGTTTAGACTCTAGTGTTTAAGCCTGGACACTAAAAGACATACTGCAACTTTAAACTGTTCTCTTCTTTCTGAACATTTTTAGGTCAGTTATGTAACTTTCATAGTATCTCTCTAGATAAATGGCCTCCCGTATTGAGTTCTTGGAAAACATTTTTTAAAAACTTTTTTTTTTTTGAGACCAAATCTCGCTCTGTTACTCAGGCTGGAGTGCAGTGGCTTAATCTCCGCTCATGGCAACCTCTGCTTCCTGGGTTCAAGCGGTTCTCATGCCTCAGCCTCCCCGGTAGCTGGGATTACAGATGTGCATCACCTTGCTGGGCTAATTTTTGTATTTTTAGAAGAGATGGGGTTTTGTCATGTTGGCCAGGCTGGTCTCGAACTTCTTGGCTCAAGCAGTCTGTTCGCCTCAGCCTCCTGAAGTGCTGGGATTATAGACGTGAGGCACTGTGCCCAGTCAGAGAACATTTCTTAAATAGACAAAACATTTTAGGCAGAGTCAGAGCATTTTAGAGAGAATAGTTATTTGTTCAATGGGCAAATGCAGCACAGAGTCAAAGATAATGCTGTGCTCAGAAGTCATAATTTCTTCATGATTTTAGGGTATTTAGATTTTAAGCCAGAATTCTAAGGTCAATATTTATCTAAAGTATTTATGAAAATTAAAGTCATATTTAAATTTAATATACTTTAATTCACAAAAAATTTTTTGAGATTATTACAGAATAAAAAAGTTTAGATTTTTCTAGCTGCATATTCAATATTAGCATTTTTTTTGCATATTTGAAAATTGAGATCCTATCTTGTACCATTTAAATAATAACCTGTTTTAGCTTAAAATTAACTGCAAAAGAAAGAAACAAAAACTGAATTTTGTAAAGAATATTAAATTGAGTAATTTAACTTTATATTACCTGTTAGGTTAAGCAATGATCCCAGGATAGAGAGAGAGAATGATGAGTAAAATGAACCCTACATTGTAGTGTCTCCAGATAGCTGTATGAGTAAAAGCTTACCATCTCACCTCTCTGTGTCTTTATTTTCTTATTTACAAAAAAAAGCATTAAGGTCCACATTACAGTCAGGTACAACTGATGAAGTTTAAAACTACTAGTTTCTTTTATTTTGTGAACACTGCTAGGCTTTGGAAATTAGTATTACAACTTGATTCACAGTGAGAAACAGCCAAAAAATAAAACAATAAAATAACATGATATTTTAAAATGTTAAAAAATAATAAAATAAAAACTTGTTTGAGATACTTTTCTAAAAATGGAACATTTTAAAGTGAAAATAGGATCTAGACATATCATAAGTATTTACTTTTGGATATTTGATATATAGGATTGTTATAAGATTGTGACTTAGTTGAAGTGGTTTTAGTTTATACAGATTATTGAGAGAAGAAAGTGTATGTTTTTGCTCTATATGTTTTCTCTGGAAACTATCTTCTCATTGTATTGTAGCAATTTCATCTTGACTCTAAAAATCTTTATAGTCTTTTAGGACAAAGGAAATAGGTATTGGGAGACATTTCTCTTCAGTCTTAGGGGTCTCTTCTGTTTCTGCACATTTGCTGAGCAGAGTATTGAAGCTTTTGTTGGGGGCTATCTTTTTCAAAGAAATCTGTTTAGCAAACAGCCTAGGAAGATATAAATAGTGCTTCCGTTAGGACAGATGGCACATTTCTTTGCTGTGCAGGATAATTAAGATAATCTCTCTGGGGAAAATGTTGGGCATATTTGCTTGTAGCTCCTTTTAAAGATTGGAGTTTCATAAGCTCAGATTTTCTTGTACTATAATGCAACCCATAGTATGTGCACTTGGTTTTCCTTTTATTGGCCTTTAGGAAATAGAGCCTGAAGAACCAGTACAAAATGTGGTACTCTATCTATGTTACTGTTGTGAATAGCAAACTCTTCTTTGTTTTTGACCTAAGAGTGTCATAACTTCTGCCAGTATTATCTGATACTAGCTTACCAGATACCACTAATACATCCTGTTTATAAAACAAAGCTGAGTTTATTTCTTACTGTGGTAAGGGAGAACACCACCTTGAAAGATCTTTGGTAGTGTCTTAGGACAAAATTTGAGAATTTGAAATTTGGTTTAAGTTGGATCTTTTAGTGGTGGCAATGGGGCTTGATTAGGATTGGGTAGATAACATGATAAAACAGTTCAGCTTTGTTAGAAACAGTAAGATAAAGATTTTGAAAACTGCTGAAGGGTTGATGGGTATTTCCAGAAGGTCTATAATGAACAATCACATTATATTTCTGCAAGAGTCTCCTAGAGTAGCAGTTAGCCAATTAAGATTGTGGACTGGTAAAGTCACATTAATGTGCATAGAAAGCTGTGTGTGTGAGTGTATTAGTTTTCTAGGGCTGCTATAGCAAAGCATCGTAAATTGAGTGGCTTAATATAACAGAAGTTTATTTCACAGTTTTGGAGGTTAGCAGTCTGAAATCAAGGTGTTGGCAGGGCCACATTCTCTCTGAAGGCTCTAGGTAAGAATCCTTTCCTCCTTTTAGCTTATGGTGGATGCCAGAAATCCTTGGTGTTTCTTGACTTGTGGTAGTGTAACTCTCATTTCTACCTCAGTATTCACATGACATCTTCCCTGTGTGTGTGTCTGTGTTCAAACTTCCTTCTTAAAAGTATACCAGTCATGTATTAGGGTTCATCATAATCAAGAATGACATTATATCAACTTGATTGTATCTGCAAAGACTGTATTTCCAGCAGTTATAAATTTTGGGAGGACACTTACTTAATTCAGTATAGGGGACATGTGGTTTCAATCCTCAGTGTCCCAACTGTGTATAGGTAGATGGTGTTCGCTCTCAGTGTCTATGAAACTATGGCAGACTGATGTTAGCTTGCATGTAGGGTAAAATCTTAAGTTCTTCAGAGTTCTTGACAACAGCATGGTATAGTAGAAAGAAAACCAGTCTGGAACTCAAAGTACCTTAGTTTTGCTCTACTTTTAACTAGCTTAAGAAAGTTACTATCTTCTTCAGCTATTAGTTTGTTTCTGAAACACCAGGGGTTCAGTCTAGGTTCTGCTGCTTGCTGCATAGAAAGCCAATCATGGAGACAACAAGTATTGCCAAGGAAGAAAGCTTTAGTCAGGTGTGACAGCTGAGAAGATGGGAGCTCAGTCTCAATTCCATCTCCCTGACTGACTATAACCAGGGTTTATATAGCAGGGAAGAAATATATTATAACAGTGTGTAAGAAAACAGGAACTTGGGAGGGGCAAGGAAGCAATCATGGTGAATGAGGCATCTGGCATCTGGTGGGGTGATCTGGTTTCAGTTCTTTGATACTTTTGTGCCAACAGAACCGTCTATGGGACTATTAGGTTGGTTTCAGTTTCCCTCATAGAGGGAATTGTTTTCCTCGTGAGGCCTGAGGAAGAGAAGAAGAGTAAACCAAATGATCTTTAACACATTTCTAGTTCTCAGATTCTAATGTTCTGTAATTGTTGAGTGCCTGCTACATACCATATTAATATTAGTTTTGTTGGAGTCACAGAGTAAAGAGAGACTGGAGAATGCTTTAAGTGCTAATCAAATAGGCTCTAACTTGTGAATGTAGCATGCATAAATTAATTTATTTATTTGGGTGAAGATCATTAATGAAGACATTAGGTAAACATGCTGTTTGCCCTGATCTCTCTGACTTACCATTTTGGTTTTCAACTTGAATAGTATATTTGGAAGAGGAGCATTCTTCAGGTCACTTGAAGTTAGAAAAATGCCACACTCTCAGGCTGAGTTCACAAAATGAAATAACTTTTCCTGAAGTGAATATGAGGATGTGAATAGGACACAGTTTTGCCTTCATTGCCCACGCTTGTCTGTCATGTCATTCTTGTGGTCAAGAGATCTTGGAAAAATTCTTACTACGGAATGGTAATCGTACTGTAAGGTGGAGCATGGTGTTAGAGTTCTAGGTGTAAGTGATTCGTGTGCTATTGAATTTTCTTTATGTTTCGAATAGGTCACTGTAGTATTATATTTGAATTCTTTCTTTGAATCATGTTGAAAGTATGTAATAATTACTTCATTAGAGATATTGTGGGCGCTATAAAAGGAAATTCCTTGATACTACCAAAACCCGCTGTGGTTGTATATGTGCTTATTCTTTGAAGGTACAAATGAACAGTGTCTACATATTGATAAGTATAAATATAGGTTGAACCAATGTTTTTTGATCTGGACAGAAGTTACTGCAATAGGAGAAAAGAGGATTTTTATTCATTCCATATGGAAGAAATTCAAAACCATATAGAGGTGGTGATGGGATTCTCTCACCACTTGAAGTTAAGGATCTTCCTTTATATAGCCCTTCCATTACACACAAATTGTACTAAGTGTTTTCATAGTGGATATTTGGGCAATCCAGAGACTCTCACTAGTTGTTATAACAATGGTAATTTATTTAATTAATTTTAGAAGATTCAGTAGAATGTAGAATTAGCAGTAACACTCTACCAATACCTGAAAAAATATTAAAAGACAGAATATAGAAATTAAATAGATGCTATAATTACAGTAATAAAAAGATATAGGTCTATCATATTTCTATTCACATTTCTATTCTAGTCAATTAAAAAAGTAGAAGAATGTTGGTCTGTCTGTCTGTCTGTCTGTCCTTCCTTCCTTCCCTCCCTCCCTCTCTCCCTCCCAGCTTCCCAACTTCCTTCCAGACAGGGCCTGACTCCATTGCCCAGGCTGGAGTGCATTGGCATAGTCATGGCTCACTACAGCCTCGACCTCCTTGGCTCAGGTGATCTTCCCACCCCAGCCTCCAGAGTTGCTGGGACTGCAGGTGCACACCACCATGCTTGGCTACTTTTTAATATTTTTTGTAGAGACAGAATTTTGCCATGTTGCCCAGGCTGATCTTGAACTCCTATGCTCAAGTGATTTCCTCTCCTCAGGCTACCAAAGTGCTGGGATTACAGGAGTGAGCCACTGTGCCTGGCTACTATATTTTCTTAATGTTAAAGAAATGAATGTTAAGGAGTTACTTAGAAAGAGTAACTTGACCTTTTGGTGTGGGCTATTTTGATGATTCTTGAGAAGATTTGCTTTTTTTCTTCATTCTTGGGATTATGGTGGCTGATCATCCAAGCCTGGATTAAACTCTCTTCCTTGTACTTTTCCTTCTTGTTTTATGCTTTGGAATTGGTATACTCATATTACCAGGAAAATAAGTTTCCTCCAACTTACAAGAAATATTTTCTAGTTTCAGAGAATTATGAGTTGGTAAAGATTAAAAAAATATGGTATGGATGTGTTTGAATTATTTGCTTTTATGATGTGTAGTCTTCACTTTCCATGTTGTGTTTTGTTGGACTCTTAGATGCTTGAGAAATTAGAGAGATTCTCCCTGGCTCCCACAGCCACCCCTGTGGGAAAAAAGGAAACAAAGGAGGAAAACCATGTCAAACATTCAAACACTTATTTTTTCTTTTCTCTCTCTCTCTCTTTTTTTTTTTTGAGACAAAGTCTCCCTCTGTTGCCCAGGCTAGAGTGCAGTGGCATATCTTGGCTCACCACAACCTCCGCCTCCCAGGTTCAAGTGATTTTCCTGCCTCAGTCTCCCGAGTACTGGGACTACCAGCACTCACCACCATGTATAGCTAATTTTTGTATTTTTAGTAGAGATGGGGTTCCACTACATTGGTCAGGCTGATCTCAAACTCCTGACCTCGTGATCCACCTGCCTCGGCCTCCTAAAGTGGTGGGATTACAGGCGTGAGCCACGGTGCCCGGCTGAACACATATTTTTCTTGAGCACCTGTACTGAATTAATGTATTACTGTGAAAGTTGTTTAATTGGAAAGTTGTTTAATCTATTTTAAAAAATATATATTTTATTTCTTGGGGCAGTTTTAGGTTTACAGAGAAATTGAACAGAAAGTACAGAGAGTTCCCGTATATCCCCCATTTTATCTTGTAATCTGTTATAATTGCTTATTATTTCCAGGAGTTTGTTGGTCAGTACTTTGGGTTATTTTTATTTATTTATTTATTTATTTTTACCTAGATGATCATATCATCTATAAACAAAGAGTTTTATTTCTTCCTTACCAATTTGTATACCTTTTATGTCCTTTTCTTGTCTGATTGCATTAGCTAGGATGTCCAGTATGATGTTGAATAGGAGTGGTAAGAAAATAAATCCTTGCCTTGTTCCTGATCTTAGGGGAAGGCTTCTGGTTTCTCACCATTAGGTATGGTGTTTGCTGTGAGTTTTTTTTTGTAAATTTTATTTATCAAGTGGAGGAAATCCTTTATTTCTAGTTTGCTGGGAATATTTAATTATTAATTGATGTAGGATTTTATCAAATACTTTTAATGCATCTACTGATATGATCTGATAATATGATTTGTTTCTGTTTCCTGGATTGCATTGATTGATTTTCAAATGTTGAACCTACCTTGTATGCTTGGAATATACTCTACTTGGTTGTGGTGTATAATGTGATTTGCTAAGATTTTTGAGGACATTTGCCTCTGTGTTCATGAAAGATACTGGTCTGTAATTTTCCTTTCTTGTAAGGCTGTTACCTGGGCTTATTATCTGGATAATGTTGGCCTCTGAGAATGAGTTAGGAAGTGCTCACTCTGCTTCTACAGATTGTAGAATATTAGTATCATTTGTTCCTTAAATATTTGATAGAATTCATGAGTGAATTATCTGAGTGTAGTGCTTTCTATTTTGGAAGGTTATTAATTATTTATTCAGTTTTAAAAAATTGACTTAGGCTTATTCAGATTATGTGTTTCTTCTTGTGTGAATTTTGGTAGATTGTGTCTTTTAAGGGATTGGTCCATTTCACCTAATTTATCAAATTTAAAAGCATAGAACCAGCTTTGAGTTTTGTTGATTTTCTTTATTTTCCTGGGTTTTTTTTTGCTGATTTTTGCTCTGATTTTTATTATTCTTCTGCTTCCTTTGGATTTAGTTTGTTCATTTTCTAGTTTCCTAAATTAAAAGCTTAGATGATTAATTTTATCTTTCTTTTTTTTTTAACAAATATATTCAGTGCTATAAATTAATCTCTTAGTCCTGCTTTGCTGCATCTCACAATTATTTCTTTATTTGTTTATTTTTGAAATGGGGTCTCATTATGTTGCCCAGGCTGGTCTGGAACTCCTAGCCTCAAGTGATCCTCCTGCCTTGGCCTCTCAAAGTTCTGGGATTACATGCATGCGCCACTGTGCCTGACCGTAAATTTTGGTGTTTTATTTCCCTGTACACTTAGTTTAAAATATTTTATAATTTCTCAAGACTATGTTTTTGTACTATGAGTTATTTGTAAGTGAGCTGTTTAAACATCTCCAAATATTTTGAGGTTTTCCAGCAATTATTTTGTTTAATTTAACTAGTTTAATTCCACTGTGGTGTGTCTATTTGTATGGTGTCTATTCTTTTAAACTTGTTAAGGTATATTTTGTAGTCTGTGTTTGAAATGTTCCCTGTGGATTTCAGAACAATGTGTATACTGCTGTTGCTGGATGAAGTGTTCTATAAATGTCGATTAGATCCAGTTGATTGATGGTGTTGTCAACTGTACGATACTTCCCTGATTTTCTGCTTCTGTCAATTACTGATAGAGGGTTGTTGAAGCTCCAACTATAATAATCAATTCATGTGTTTCTCCTTGTAGTTCTATCAGTTTTTATTACACCTTATGTATTTTGACACTCTTGTTAGGTGCATACATATAAAGATAATTATGTCTTCTTGGTGAATAGTAACAGATTGACCATCTGTTATTATGTAATGCCCCTCTATCACTGATAATTTTTCTTGGCCTGAAGCTTGCTCTGTCTGAAATTAATATAGCCATTCCAAATTTCTTTTGATTAGGTTAGGATAGCCTATCTTTCTCCATCCCTTTACTTTTGATCTGTCTTTGTCTTTATATTTAGAGTGGGATTTTTGTAGACAGTGTATAGTAGGGTGTTGTCTTTAGATTTATTCTTGACAGCATGTATCTTTTAACTGGTGTATCTGGACCACAGATGTTTAAACTAATTATTGATATAGTTGGATTAATATCTACTGTATTTATAACTGTTTTCTACTTATTGTCCTTGTTCTTTCTTTTTTTGTATTTCACTCTGTCTCTGCCTTCTTAATTTTATTTGAGCATTTTATATGATTCTATTTTGTTTTATTTATTTATTTATTTTTTTAGAGACAGGGTTTCACCATGTTGGTCAGGCTGGTCCCAAACTCCCAACCTCAGGTGATCTGCCCGCCTCAGCCTCCCAAAGTACAGGCGTGAGCGACTGCACCTGGCCTATGATTCCATTTTGTTTTCTGTTTTAGAATATCAATTATACTTATTTAATATTATTTTTTAGGCTGAGGTGGGTGGATCACCCGAGGTCAGGAGTTTGCGACCAGCCTGGCCAACATGGTAAGACCCCGTCTCTACTAAAAATACAAAAATTAGCTGTGCGTGGTGGCCTGAGGTTGAGGCAAGAGAATTGTTTGAACCTGGGAGATGGAGGTTGCAGTCAGCCGAAATTGCACTACTGCATTCTAGCCTGGGTGACAGAGTGAGACTCTGTCTCAACGAATAAATAAATAATAAAATTACTTTTTAGTGGTTGCCCTAGAGTTTGCAATAATTACACAGTTAAACTAATCCAAGTTCACTTTTTAAATAACACTATACCCCTTCATGTGTAGTGCAAGTACCTTATAACACAGTATTATCAATTTCTTTTTCCCATTCCTTTTAACATTACTTTTATTGCACTTTTCCATAATTTACAGTTACTAAATATATTGTTGCTATTATTATTTTGAACAAGTTGTTATTTGTTAGATGAGTTAAGGATCAGAAAAACAAAAGATTAAATTTTACCTTTATTTTTTCTCTACCCTCTTCCTTTTTGTGATACATATTTCTGATCTACATTATTTTCCTTCTTTCTGAATAACTTCTGTTAACATTTCTTGCAAGTTGCGTCTACTGGGTTTCATTTCTCCCAGGTTTTATTTGAGAAAGTCTTCATTTCTTCTTTTGAAGGGTGATTTTGCTGGGATTCTACAGGAATTCTAGTTTTTTTTTTTTCAGTCTAGAGTTATGTTATGTTATGTTATTTTTGAGACCGAGTCTCACTTTGTCACCCATGCTGGAGTGCAGTGGTGTGACCTCGGCTCACTGCAGTCTCCGTCTCCTGGGTTCAAGTGATCCTCCTGCCTCAGGCTTCTGAGTAGCTGGGACTACAGGTGTGTGCGACCATGCCTGGCTAAGTTTTTGTAATTTTTAGTAGAAACGGGGTTTGACCATATTGGTCAGGCCGATCTCGAACTCCTGACCTCATGATCTCCCTGCCTCGGCCTCCCAAAGTGCTGGGATTATAGGCATGAGCCACTGTGCCTGGCCAGTTCAGAAGTCTTTTATTTATTTATTTAACACCTATTATGCTATGAATTCAAAGGAATAGGTTCCAGCAGCACAGCCTCCTTCCCATTGGTTCTCACAAAGTGTGCTTATCTGGGTGGAGCAGGCTGGTGCTTCAGTTGAACCCAGGAACCTTTCTCTTTGGCTTCCTTCTTTTTCTGATCATTTTTCTTTACACATTTCAGGAAGCTGTCTCGGCTCTTATCTTGGCTCTTAGAGTGCTTAATGTGCTCAATACGCACATTAATTCTCTTGGCAAGAATTTTTCCCTTAACTTCTTTGTTTACAACAGCCTGCTGGGTAACATTGTAGACTCTTCCAGTTTTGCCATGGTAACACTTGTGGGGCATTCCTTTTTGAACAGTACCCATTCCCTTGTTGTCTACAATATCACCTTTCTTACAGATTTGCATATACCTGGCCAAAGGAACAACTCCATGTTTACTAAAAGCCCTAGAGAATATGTATCAGGTGCCTTTCCTCTTTTCCTTTGTGTTCGTCATTTTGGTGAATTACTGGAAGATGGCAGTTCCAACCAAAAGGACTTTTTTTTTAAACACTAAATATTTCATTTCACTCTTTTTGCTTGCGTGGTTTCTGAAGACAAAGTTTGATCTAATTCTTTCTCTATGGATAAGATGTTTTTTGTGTATATTGATTTTTTTTCTTTACCTCTTGTGTCTTTTGAGGTATCTTACTGGTCTTAATAAGTAAAAGATTAGGGTGAGAGATCCAAGATGGCCGATCACTAGCAGCTCAGGATTGCAGCTCCCAGTAAAAGCTCAGAGAGCCAGTGGACGCCACACTTACCGATAAATTTTTGCTGCCCACGGACCAGGACATTCCCAGTGGAGGAGCTCCACGGGTTGCCAGTGCGACCCTTTCGGCTGGCACGGCTTTTTTGCCGGCGCCTTGGCTCGGCGGCTCTTGGTGCAGAGTAAACAGGACCGAGTCTCCTTTTGGATGATGTTTGGAGCTCTGTGAAGGCAGAGCAATCCATCCAGCTGATTGAAAAAGGGACTGAAGAGGGAAGTCAGACCGGAGACCCCTGGGCAGAAAAGCACCACGAATTTCAGCACTGCTGTTTTAGCTAGCGTTGCGGGTTGCCACAGTGAAAATTACATAGATTCCGGAGCTGGGAATTAACAAGCTGGATGTCCACTCAGAGATCTAATTTGAAAGTTGGTAATTACAAAGATGACAGATGGATAAAACCATAAAGATGCCAAGAAGCCACCGTAAAAAAACTGAGAACACTCAAAGTCAGAAAGTCTCTCCTTCTACAGAGGACGCTAGTTCCTCATCAGTAACGGAACAAAGCTTGATGGAAAATGTGTGTGAAGAATCATCAAAATTAGGCTTCAGAAGGTGGATAATAAGAAACTTCTGTGAGCTAAAAGAATATGCTGTAAACCAATGCAAAGAAACTAATAACTTTGAAAAGAGGTTTGACGAAATGCTAATGAGAATGGACAATTTAGAGAAGAACATAAACGAATTAATGGAGCTGAAAAACACAATACGAGAAATCCGGGAAGTATGCACAAGTTTTAACAGTCGAATTGATCAAGTAGAAGAAAGGATGTTAGAGGTCGAAGACCAACTTAATGAAATGAAATGAGAAAACAAGATCAGAGAAAAAAGCATAAAAAGGAATGAACAAAATCTCCAAGAAATATGGGACTATGTGAAAAGACCTAATTTACGCTTCATATAGGTATACCTGAAAGTGATGAAGAGAATGAATCCAAGTTGGAAAATATTTTTCAGGATATTATCCAGGAAAATTTTCCTAAACTAGCAAGGCATGACAATACTCAACTCCAGGCAATAAAGAGAACCCCACAAAGATATTCCTCAAGAAGACCAACCCCAAGACACATAATTGTCAGATTTACTCGGATTGAAATAAAGGAGAAAATACTAAGGGCAGCCAGAGAGAAAGGCCAGGTTACCCGTAAAGGGCAGCCTATCAGACTCACAGCAGATCTCTCAGTAGAAACTCTACAAGCCAGAAGAGAGTGGGGGTTAATATTTAACATCCTTAAAGAAAAAAACTTTCAACCCAGAATCACATATCCAGCCAAACTAAGTTTTACAAGCTAAGGAAAAATAAAATTTTTTTACGAACAAGCAAGAACTCAGAGACTTCATTACCACCAGGCCTGTTTTGCAACAACTTCTGAAAGAAGCACTATATACAGAAACAAAGAACCAGCATCAGTTATCCTAAAAACTTATCAAAAAGTAAAGAATATTACAACAGTGAAGAATTTACATCAACTAGCGGGCAAACAGCTAGTTAGCCTTAAATAACAGTATTAAATTCACATATATCAATATTAAGCCAAAACTTAAAGAGTAACCCCTTTAATGTTTAAATGCCCCAATCAAAACATACAGTTAGACAAACTGAATAAAAAGTTAAAACCCATCAGCACGCTGTATTCAGACCTTTCTTATAGGCAAGGACACACAAAGACTTAACATAAAGGGATGGAGGTAGATCTACCAACCTAATGGAGAGCAAAAAAAAAAAAAAAAAAAAATGGATTTGAACTCAGACCTGGAACAAGCAAATTTAATATTTACAGAAACTACCACCCCATATCCACAAAACATATATTTTTTTCAATATTATATCATACCTATTCTAAAAGTGATCACATAATAGGAAATAAATCACTTTTTAGTAATTGCATAAGCATTTCAGATTTAAATGAAATCCTGAGCAGTAGAGCAAGACTCTCGTTCTCTCTCCCTCTTTCTCTTTCTTTTTTCTCTTTTATTCTACTTCCTTCTTTCTCTTAAAAAAAAACCTCCCCTTTCTCTTTCTTTCTCTCTTTAAAAAAAAAATAAGTAAAAGATTAAAGTTTTTCTTTTGATTTAGTTTTCTCTTTGATTTTCTGCAGTTTTGCTATCATTTGCCTATATGTAAATATTTTGGTATTTATCTTGCTAGGTGTTCTCTGAACTTCTTGGTTTGGTGTCACTAAAGACATTCTTTCCTGTTATAGTATTATTGATTTCTACACTCCTCTTCTCACCTCCTCCCTTCACTGTTTTTTGCTTCTCTTTCCTCTTCCTTTCTTTCCACAGGATCTCACTCTGTCACCTTGGCTGGAATGCAGTAGTAGCGTGATCATGACTCACTGCAGCCTTGAACTCCTGGGCTCAAGTGATCCTCCCTCCTCAGCCCCTCAAGTAGCTAGGACTACAGGTGTGTGCCACTGTGCCTGGCTAATTAAAAAAAAATGTAGAGACAGGATCTCCAATGTTGCCCAGGCTGGTCTTAAAAAAAAGAACTTAGCTGGGTATGGTGGCATGCACCTGCAGTCCTACCTGCTTGGGAAGCTGCGGCAGAAAGATCGCTTGTGCCTAGGAGTTCAAAGCTACAGTGAGCTGTGGATCACCACTGTACTCCAAACTGGGTAACAGTGAGACTCTGTCTCAAAACGTATTTAAAAAATTTAAAAATTCCTGGGGAGAGAGATCCAAGATGGCCGCGTAGCAGCAGCTCAGGATTGTAGCTCCTAGTGAAAGCGCAGAGAGTGAGTGGTTGCCACAATTGCAGACGAATTTTTGATGCCCACAGACTGGGAGATTCCTGGCGAAGGAGCCACACGGGTCGCCAGCGCTACTCTTTTGGCTGGTGCGGTGTTTCTCGGTGTGGAGTGTACGGGACTGGTTGCCCTTTTAGTCGGGCTCGGCTGGTCCCATCCCCACAAGGAGAACAGCAATTGGAAGCGCTGAGGACTGAGAACAAGCACAGCTGAACCCGGGAAGGCCCAGTTCTGTAGGGAAGGGGCACCCCCCGAAGGAAAACTAAGAAACAGAAAAAACTTCATCACCAACAAGCCGGACGTCCACTCAGAGACCCAATCTGAAAGTCGGCAATTACAAAGACGACAGGTGGATAAATCCACAAAAATGGGAAGAAACCAGTGCAAAAAGGCTGAGAACACCCGAAATCAGAATGCCTCTCCTACTACCGGGGATTGCAGCTCCTCATCAGCAAGAGAACAAGGCTTGACGGAGGATGAGTGTGATGAACTCACAGAATCAGGCTTCAGAAGGTGGATAATAAGAAACTTCTGTGAGCTAAAAGAACATGTTCTAACCCAATGCAAAGAAACTAAGAACCTTGAAAGAAGATTTAACGAAATGTTAACGAGAATGGACAACTT
>PVKP010025364.1:0-33785 GCA_004027715.1 Plecturocebus donacophilus | reverse complement strand
AACTTGTGCATGCTTCGCGAAGTTCTCGTGTTGTGTTTTTCAGCTCCATCAATTCACTTATGTTCTTCTCTAAGTTGTCCATTCTCGTTAACATTTCGTTAAATCTTCTTTCAAGGTTCTTAGTTTCTTTGCATTGGGTTAGAACATGTTCTTTTAGCTCACAGAAGTTTCTTATTATCCACCTTCTGAAGCCTGATTCCGTGAGTTCATCACACTCATCCTCCGTCAAGCCTTGTTCTCTTGCTGTTGAGAAGCAGTGATTCCCTATAGGAGGAGAGGCATTCTGATTTCGGGTGTTCTCAGCCTTTTTGCACTGGTTTCTTCCCATTTTTGTGGATTTGTCCACCTGTCGTCTTTGTAATTGCCGACTTTCAGATTGGGTCTGAGTGGACGTCCGGCTTGTTGGTGATGAAGTTTTTTCTGTTTCTTAGTTTTCCTTTCGGGGGGCGCCCCTTCCCCACAGAGCTGGGCCTTCCCAGGTTCAGCTGTGTTTGTTCTCAGTCGTCAGCGCTTCCAATTGCTGTTCTCCTTGTGGGGATTGGACCAGCCGAGCCCGACTAAAAGGGCATCCAGTCCCGTACAATCCGCACCGAGAAGCGCCGTGCCCACCAGAAGAGTCGCGCTGGCAACCCATGTGGCTCCTTCGCTGGGAATCTCCCAGTCTGTGGGCATCAAAAATTCGTCTGCAATTGCGGCATCCACTCACTCTCTGCGCTTTCACTGGGAGCTACAATCCTGAGCTGCTGCTACGCGGCCATCTTGGATCTCTCTCCGCCCAGTGATGAAGTTTTTTTGTTTCTTAGTTTTCTTTTGGCGGACGCCCCTTCCCCACAGAGCCGTACCTTCCCGGGTTCGCTGTGCTTGCTGTGAAACTCTCAGTCCTCAGGGCTTCCAATTGCTGTTTTCCTTTTGGGGATGGGACCAGCAGAGCCCGACCGTCCAGTATACTCCGCACCGGGAAGCGCTGCGCTGGGGTGCCGGCAAAACAGCCGTGCCGGCCAAAAGAGTCGTGCTGGCGACTGTGTGGCTCCTCTGCCGGGAATCTCCCGGTCTGTGGGCAACAAAAATTCGTCGGAAAGTGCGGCGTCCACTCGTTCTCTGTGCTTTCACTGGGAGCTACATTCCTGAGCTGTTGCTAATCGGCCATCTTGGATCTCTCCCTTAAGTTAAATTATTATAATCTAATAGACAATAGAAATAGCCTCTATTGGATGCTTCAGGAATGCTTTTTAAAAAAGGTGTTTTCTTGTCTTTGCCTCTTTGTTAAATAAAAATTCAGCTGAAGTAACGCTAAGGAACAAGTTTTCTGCAATCATAAATGCTGTGTCTGTGATTTAATGTATCATTTTGATTGTATTTCTGCCAATGAATTCAAAACCCATAGACCATGATAGTAAAATACGTAAGATTTCCACATAGGTCTCTTGTAGACTCACAGCAGCCTTTGCTCACATGAGAAGATCCAAAAACGCAATTTTTATACCTAGGGTAGGAATATTTTTACTGTGTTTCTTGCAATGTCATAAAATTAGAATTCACAAAAAAGTAAGAAAAATTCTCTGAAAGTCATTTTATTTCACAATTTTCCAAGTAGTATTAGTGGTGAGCCTACCAAATATTAGGCTAACAAAATAATTCTCTTTCAGCTCTTAAAGTACTTTAGGTTACAAATTTGCCAGTGATCTGCATGAAAATAAAATAAATAAAATATGAACTGCAGGGTTATTGGACAAGTGTTATATTTCAGACTGTTATTTTATGAATTCAGACTACTTTCTAACATTCTATTATTTGGCCTTATGTTAAAGTTTTATCTCTTCTTTCCCCCAAATGTTGGGGAAATTATTCTTTATTATGTTCACAATGTTGATATTTTTAACTGAGGTTCCATATTTTTAGTGTTTCTCTGTGAAGTAAAGCGAATTTCTGTGCTCGTTCAGTACTAGTTGTAACATTCTATTTGAAGTGATAGGCATCATAGGTACTTTTATAACTAAAAACAGCTTCCTCTCACTTTATTATTATGACTATCTAATTCATAACATTTACTCAATTTAGAAACTAAGTTAAAACCAAAACAGCACACTTGAGTTATTCCCAGTTATGCTCTCATTCACTGATTTGATTAACATCCTTCCCCAGTGACAAGCACATTCTAAGTTTTCAGTATATCAGCTGGTGTTTAGCACTGACCAAAAGTTTTGACACTTCAGTGGCTATCTCCATTCTTTACCAACCTTTTCTAAAAAGTAGTTTATATGTGCTCAATAATTTTTTATTTCTTTTTTTTTTTTTGGAGACAGAGTCTCTTCTCTGTCACACAGGCTGGAGTGCAGTGGCTCCATCTCGGCTCACTGCACTCTCTACCTCCTGGGTTCAGACAATTGTCCTGTCTCAGCCTCCCGAGTAGCTGGCATTACAGGCATGTACCACCACACCTGGCTAATTTTTGTATTTTTAGTAGAGACAGGGTTTCACCATGTTGACCAAGCTGGTCTCGAATTCCTAACTTTAGATGATCCACCTGCCTCAGCCTCCCAAAGTGCTGGAATAACAGGTGTAAGCCACTGTACCTGGCCTCAATAATTTTTTAAAGTCCCTGAAATCTGGTTTTATCTGCCACTGAAATTACCCCCAGGTACCAGAGATTTGATAAGTTTCAGAACTTTCATTTCTTTTTTCTTTTTCTTTTTTTTAGATGGGGTCTTGCTTTGTGGCTAGGCTAGAGTACAGTGTCACATGACATGATCATAGCTTACTGCAACCTTGACCTCCTGGGCGCAAGTGATCCTCCCCCACCTCAGCCTCCCAAGTAGCTGGGACTACAGGCATGTGTCACCACAGCCAGATACTTTTTTTATTAACTTTTTTGTGGAGATGGGGTCTCACTGTATTGCCCAGGCTGGTCTCAAACTCCTCACCTCAAGTGATGTTCCCACCTCGGCCTCCCAAAGTGCTGAGAATACAGGTACAAGCCACCGCATCTGGCCAAGTTTCATAACTTTAGTCCTCATCACCTTCTAACTCTCTTCATCCCTTTCAGTGATTGACTTTCCTTTAAAACTTCTCATTCTTGACTTCTGTGACATTTTTTCCTCTATTGCTTATGTTCTGCCTCACTGTACTTTTTAAAGTATTTCCCACTTTTTAAATGGAGATGTCTAAAGGTCTTACCCTTACCCTTCTTTTTCTTTGTCCTTTCTTTGTAGTTGACTTCACTTTTATTCATGTTTTCAAATGTCTTCCCTGTGCCAATACCTTTTAAATCTCTATTTTTGGCTTCTACTTCTCTTCTCAGTTCCAGACCATAATTCACAATCGGTCATCTGAGCAGCTGTACTAGGATGTTCAAAACTGAAGCCATTATCTTTGATTAGTTTCCCTTCTTTGTTCCTTCCCTCCCCAACAATGTGTTCTCATGTGATGGCTGCTTCTGTTAATATGACCACCATCCTTCTAGTCATTCTAACTTTACATTGCTCTTTAGTTTCTACCTAAATGTCTTAATAGCTACTCATCTGTCTCTTCCTGTTTCCATTTTTATCCCTCTGTATTAACTCATTTCACGCTTATTTGGTATTATCTTAGATCACTAATTGAATCATACTACTTTCCTTGTTTAAACACTTTTACTGGATCTCCATTATCTGTAAGATGAAGTTCAAATTTGCAGTGGCACTAAAGGTCCTCTATATTCTGACCCAGATTTCGCATGTTAAGATTGTCTTTTTTTTTTTTTTTTAACTACAACAGGTATGTATTCTAGGTTCTGCTCATACAAGACTGCTTCAGATTCCCTAGGCATTCTTATAAACATGGGCTTTTGTTCACATAGGGCGAAAATCTAGAATATCTTGCTCTATTCTTCCATCTTCATTTCCACCTTCCATATGTAGAAATCCCATTTATCCTAAGGACCCAATTAGATATCACCTCTTGGCAATCTTTTTCTTTATTCTCTAATCAGAATTCATTAGCATTTTAATCTGTGATAAACAGTACTTTTTGTACTTCTAATATTCGGATGTATGTCCTTATGTTTTCAGTAAATTGCTGGTATGTGTCATATTTACTAGATTGGAACCTCTTAGACGGTAGGATTGTTTCTTACTCACCTTGGTATCACCATAGCAGGTTGTTTTGTACATAATTGCAGGCTGTGTGAGTGACTGGTAGTTGAGCAAATGACTGATACGAGACATCTAAAATGCATTAGAGAAACAGTTTCTTAACTCTTTCAAGTGAAATATGTCAAATTGAAAAATAATCTTAGATGTGAATAGTATTTTTTTTTATCCTGAAGGGAAAACCGTACCCACTTTAGAGAAAATCGTTTAGTAATGAAATTAGAGAATTAGTAAATATCATTGCATAGCCATGGGGCTATAAGCAGTATAGTCACAACTGTTGGTTTTGATAAATGCGAAGTTGGTAAATGCCATTGTCCAAGTTAACAAGTCACAGTATCAAGTGTACATGGTTGTGAATGTCAGATCTGAAGTCTGTGCTGTTGGTTGATATCATAACAGTTATGTTAGTAAGATATTTGTGTTTATTTTTAGGATTTTATTACTGGTAAATCACTTTTATTAAATATTTTCTTATATCTATAGAGAATGGAAAGAGAAATTATCTTAATGAAAGGAAATGACCATTTTGCTCTTTTTGCTGCATTTCACAAAATGAATATTAGGTTATTTATAGCAAAAGTATGCATTAAGTTATTAAGAGATTAATTCGTATATAAAAACCAGACAAGAAGATTTAGCAGTTATTTCACAGATAGAGGGTTAACTGTTTCAGGAAAGAAAATGCGTACCCATAACTAGAACACATTCTGTCTGGAAGGATACCTTTACCAGTGACAGTGCTGAGTAGTGGAAATGGCACCAGCTTTGAAGTTGTCTTAACCTGGATTCAAATTCCATATCCTCTCATCATTAACCTTGAACCTCAGCTTCTTTGTCAGGTGAGATTTTTATTGTGATTCAAAAGAAGAATGGAGGCACAATAACAAACTTTTATTTGAGACAAAGTTTAGTTTGCTCTGACTCATAAAATCATGGAACCAATAAAATAATAGAGTAGGTATTATTCTTCTCATCTGGCTTGGACAGGTTTAAATCAACCTATTAAAGAAATCTGAAGCTGGGCATAGTAGCTCACTTCTGTAATCCCAGCTACTTGGGAGACTAAGGTGGGAGAATTGCTTTGGTCCAGGAGTTCAAGGTTGCAGATTGTACCACTGCACTCCAGCCTAGGTAAAAGAGCAAGACCCGATCTCTAGGGGAAAAAAAAAAGGGAGAAAAGAAAAAAAGAAATTTGAGGTGTGACATCTCTGAAAGCATTCTATCTCTGTATCTTGTGACTTAGCTTATTAGTTTTTCTCCATTTTCACTTGCCACTTCCTGTCTTCTTAAGTATAGTCATAATTCACCAGTCTGTTACATAACAGAGGTAGAAGGATGGGAGTGGGCTTGTTTATAATGCATCTTGAAATATATTTTGGAGACTTGTCCTAGGCCCTTGACTACCCAGAACCTTTTCTGAAAGGAAAAATAAATAATTCAGGTAAATTGATCAAAAGTAGCTAAATATTTAGTTGCACATGTGCATGTGCTCTCTTTTTTTGGTAGCCCAAGATTGGCTACGCTGTTTATCAAAACCTTTTAAGTTTATATTTCAAGCAGAAGGATTTATAAATCAGATTGGTGGAAAATCTAGTTTAATTTTGTGTGGAAAACAGACTGTAGCTGCCTCGAGGGATGAAGTATTTGTTTTGTTATGCCCCCCTTGGCACCCACCTGCCAACTGGTCTCTATAGTAACAGTGCTTAACCAAGAATGCTCCCTAGTTTCTCATAAAGCTGTTGTGTTTATTTGATCGTTCTGGTTATTTTTATTTTATTTTATTTTATTAATTTTTTTTGGTGAGACACACTCTCACTTTGTCACCAGGCTGGAGTTGCAGTGGCACCATCTCAGCTCACTGCAACCTCCGCCTGCCTCTCAGGTTCAAGCAATTCTCTTGCCTCAGCCTCCCGAGTAGCTGGGACTACAGGCACGTGCCACCACACCCAGCTAATTTTTATATTTTTAGTAGAGATGAGGTTTCACTATGTTGGCCAGGATACTCTCAATCTCTCGACCTCGTGATCCACCTGCCTCGGCCTCCCAAAGTGCTGGAATTACAGGCGTGAGCCACCACACCGGGCCCGTGGTTACTTTTATTTCTGTAAAATTTAAAGCCTATTTTCTTTCCTGTTGTCTTCAGATAATTGCATGTTAACATTTTTTGTCATTTCAATTAATTTTTAATATAGCACAACAGGAAACCTCCATTCATTTCATTTTTTAAAAATTCTCCTTACAACATTCCTATTTTGTTTGTGTTTGACATGTTCTAACTCTGAAGGGTAGAGAGAGTAACATAGGAAAAATTCAAGGTAGAAAAGAGTGACTAGAACATGAATTCACAGGATGAGAAGGAAGTAAAAGTGGCTGAATTAAAAAGAGAACTGATAATAGAGGAAAGATAATTATCAGTTCATTTTTTTCCACCTAAAGGCCTTTAGGTTTCTTTCACTTTTAATCAGATTAGTGCCACTGAAGAGTCAAAAAGGTATTTAAACAAATATTTTAAAATTAATTTTTGAAGGTAGGAATTGTAAAGAAGTATTCATTCAGATATATGTATTAGGAACCAGATGAGCTAGGGATATAGCTAATGAGATAATACATTGGATGTACCTTAAGTGGAGAAAAAAATACATTTAAAAGCAGAATATCATTAGCAGTGTATATAAGAGTTGGCTAGAAATAGCCTTGGAGTAGCCACTAAAAGCTAGAAAGTTTCACAGTGGTAGTTAGGCTCCCTGAAAGAAATTGTATGCAGAATAGGAGAAAGGAGAAAATTTGGCCTCTTTTAATAAGTTTTGACATAAGTGATACAGTTTAGAAAAGAGATACAGTAAAATACAGTAAAAGATGAGCTTTTATAACTAAATGTGTTACTCAAGTTAATAAGAATTAGCTAGGTACCGTGGCTCATGACTGTAATCCCAGCACTTTAGGAGGCCAAGGCAGAAGGATTGCTTGAGGTCAGGTGTTCAGGATCAGCCTGGGCAACATAATGAGACCCACTCTCTACAAAAAGTAAAAAAACTAGCCAGGCATGGTGGTGTGTGCCTGCAGTCCCAGCTACTTGGGAGGCAGAGGCAGGTGGATCACTTGAGCCCAGGAGTTTGATTCAACATACAGCTATGATTATATTGTCCACACTAGCTATGATTGTGCTGCTGCACTCCAACATGGGTGACAGAGCAAGCAAGATCCTGCATTTAAAAATAAATGAATTAATAAATAAATAATAATTTTTAACTTTCCCAAGAAAAATTAATTTTGCAGAATCTCATGTACCCATGTAAAAGGCTAGCTTATGTGTTTTTCACATTAGAAAGAATGAATCACAGATCAGGCAAAGGTATGTGGTATCAGTTCCTATCAGGGAATAAGACAGAAAGTTCAAAATTTCATTAGCAGAAATCTACTTCCCTTCTAATTATTGCTAATAAGTAAGAATAATAAGTGGATTTTCAAAAGAAATGTTATTAGACTCTGAGACATCATCTTTTAGTATACATCTTTCAAAATTTATTGTATACTATTTCCATTTTATTGATAATGCTCTGCTATTTCAGAATTGGTTATTGTACTAAAAGTTTATGTCTCAGAAAAGAATATCTAATTAATTTTGTTTTTCTTTCTACAACCCCTTGTTTCTCCCATTTTAGCGATGTTATCTTCTCTTACAGACTTTTGATCACGTTTTAGGTGATGATTCGTTCTTTCTGGAGACAATCAAAAATAGCATTATCCCTATGGTTTAAACCATGCCGCCATATAAATATTGAAAGGCTCTTACTAAAGGACAAGTTTCATGTACTAATACTGTCCAGGTAAATAGAACAATCTCATTTTAACTTAGCATTTCTTTTCTATTTTGAATAAAATTAAAAATTACCAAACTCTTTAAAAAATTTCAGTATGCGTATATATACAAATTTAGTTGCTGCCTTGGAGGTCCTCTTAAATAAGTAGCTTTTTAAAAGTATAGTATTTCCTAGTATTCATTTAGATTATAAGTAACATTCTTCAAGCTAGAAAATATTTTTAAGTTAGAATCTTAGATACTGGAAAATTATTAACTTACCAGGGAGAATATAATTAATAAAAAGCAGTTTATTTTATTTTTATTTTTTTATTTATATTTTGAGAAAGGGTCTTACTATGTCACCCAGGCTGGAGTGCAGTGGCATGACCTTGACTCACTGCAGCCTCAACCTCTTAAGCTCAAGTGAACCTCCCACTTCAGCCTCCTGAGTAGCTGGGACTGTAGGCACACACCACCACACCTAGATAATTTTTTGTATTTTTTTTGTAGAGAGCAGTGTTTCACCACATTGGCCAGGCTGTTCTCAAATTCCTGGCTCAAGCGATCCACCCACATTGGCCTTCCAGAGTTCTGGGATTACAGACATGAGCTACCCTGCCTGGCCACAGTTCTTTGTTGAATCAGAAACCATAACTGGCAGAAAGACAACCTTGTTGGTTCTTGTTCCTAAAAAAACAGGATAGAAATGGCAAGTCCTGAGAGTGACCTTATTTAGAGAAAAGGTTTTTGTAAATATAATTAAATTTAAAATCTCAAGATAAGAACATCTTGGATATCTAGGTAGGCCCTAATCCAATGACAAATGTCCTCGTAAGAGACAGAAGAGGGGAAGACATAGACATGGAGGGGAAGGCCTTGTGAAGACAGAGCCAATGATTGGAATAAGGCAGACACAAGCCAGGGAATGCCTGGAGCCACTGGAAACTGAAAGAGGCAAGCAAGTCTTTTCCCTGCAGACTTCCAAGGAAGGGTGGCTTTGCCTATGCCTTGATTTTGGACTTCTGACTTCCAGAAAATTATGAGAGAATAAATTTCCATTGTTTTAAGTCACTCTGTTTGTGGTACTTTTTTATGGTAGCACTAGGGAACTGATACATCTGGTTATTTTTTCTGCTATGCAGACTATCTCATCTCTCCTACCACATTTTTAGTACATAAGTACTATAAATCGGTTACTTTTGTGAGTCTCTTATTCCTATTTCTTTTTTTAAAAAACTATTTTTAATTTGTATGAGTATGTAGTAGGTATATATATTTATGGGGCACATGAGATATTTTGATACATATAATGTATAATAATCACATCAGGATAAGTGGTATCTGTCACCTCAAGCATTCATTATTTCTTTGTGTTATGAACATTCCAACTTTACTCCTTCAGTTATTCTAAAATGAACAACAAATTATTGCTGACTGTAGTTGCTTGGTTGTGCTATCAAATGCTAGATCTTACTCATTCTGTAATTCTTCTTATTTCTTAGTATCACCAATTGCCACCTCAAATTCATCTCTTTATATTTTTAGAATAAAAATAAAGAATAGTTATGAATGTGAAGAAACAATAAGTGATGTAACTAGATAGACATAATTATGATAAAACAGTGACAATGCTAAGTTCTGGATGTATATTATCTCATTTATTCCTGACAGCAGTCCGGTGAAACAAGTATTATTAGTACGCTTATTTTGTAGGTGAGAATACTAATGCCAAATAAGTGGCAGAACCAGAATTTAAAACCAGGTCTGTATGACTTTCAATTCACCTTATCATGGTATTTCCCTACTGCTTTACACAAATCACAATTACCGAAAGGGTATTTCTGGTTATGAGTGTCTTATAAATACTAACAGGCAGCTGTGAGACCTTGTCTCATTTCTCTTCCTCTCCCCAATGATATTTGTTCCCTGATTCAGAGCCCTGCAGAGTAACTAACCTAGCGAATTGCCTAACCTAGGGAGTATAGCCTTTCATTCCTCAAATACATTTTTTAAAATTCTTATTATGCGTCACACACTGTTCTGGCCTGTTGAACAAAGCATTCAAAAATAGCCAATAGTACAGACAAAAGCCCCTGCCTTCAGGGAACTTAGATTCCCTGAAGGGAATGTAAGTCTGGTGGGACCAGACTGGCAAAGCAAACACCTTTACAATATACCCCATGGTGACAAATGCAATGGAGAAAAAATGAGGTAAGGTAAAGGATGTAGGGAGTGCTGTGGGTGGAGAAGGGAGCAAAGGAATGTTATTTTTATATGAGATCATCAGAAATAGTGGTGAAGATCTGAAAGAAAATGTCCCAGAACTGACATTTGAGTTCATTGAATTTTCAGTTTAATAGGCCTGTGAAGCGCTCAGTATGATTAATAAATATAGACCCACTTGAAGGCACATCTTCAGGAAATTTCAGAACATCTGCAATGGGAGAGACCCTTCTGAAAAGTTTTCAGGGATTTAAAGCAGAAACAAAAAATACTCTATAAAGGATTTGAGTAAGAGTAGCACCTGACTTCTTGATAGTGATATTAGAGCCTGAGACCTTAGAGCAGTACCCTTAAAATTCCAAGTGAACATGATGTCTAAACTGAGATTATATTCCAAGCTAATGTATCTGTCAATTGTACTCTTACTAAAGGACAAGACTGAAGTCCCAGCTACTCAGGAGGATTGCTTAAGCCTGCACCACTGTGCTCCAGCATGGGTGACAGAGAGAGACCCTGTCTCTTAAAAAGGGGACAAGAGAAAAGACAAAAGTTATCCCCAGAATCCTGGTAAAAGGAAGTCTCTAGATGGCACTATGTAGCTGACTGAGCATCCAGTCCAAACTGGGGCAAAAGGATGCAAGGCTCTGGTATATATTAGTATTCTACATTAATATTTACATTCAGTAACTTTTGGTTGATTATATTATTGACTAAATTGCTTTAATCAGAGTCATTAGTGAGGGTAGGGGAAGGATAAATATTATTGAATGCTCAGGTTAAGACACTGGTTTGTTACAGTTTCACTATGTTACAGCAGTGTTATCAGATGACTAGTAAGCCCTGCACAAATCTTTTCTCAAGGTTGTTTGATTGGATAAATTCAGAAGATTAGGATAATGCTAGACCATAATATGAGTAACATAAGTAATGTATTATTTTGTCTTAATGTTTCTGCTTGCAATATATATCTAAGGTTCTGCAAGCTACTGTCCTGCATACCTGAGAAATTATTTCACAAGTATATTCTATTTATATCTTTCCTTGGGTGATTTATGATATCTGCATTTTTTTTTACCAAGAAATCTATTATTACAACGTAGAGTATGTAGCATCTTATTTCTAATACATATTCTCTGTGGATGGAACAAAACTGAACCGTACTCTTGGTAAAATGGAGTTCTTTTTGACAAAGTTGTAGACTTTTTCATATAATTGGAGTTGCAGTGGGCTGTACTCTGGGCCATGAAATAACAGATTAAAAGTGTTACCTGGTAAAAGAATTAAACATTTCTGTAAATGGAAAGAAAAGAAAAACATTTCAGAGAATCTGATCAATAATAATGTGTGGGTCCTAGTGAATGGAAAAATCTGTAAAGAAGTAAGGAGGGAAAGAATACCATGTCAAATGAGGGGTGAAAAAAATTTCTCTCCTTTTCCTTTTATTCACCTTTCACCTTCATTTGTAGAATTTCTATACAATGAACATGTTTGGCATTTAATAACAGCGCCCCTCTCCCAGAATACTGTTTTTATTTTATTTTACTTAACAAATACTTATGTAGTGGTTTGTGCCAAGTACTGTTCTAAGCACTTTGCAAATATTTATTCACATAACCCTATAAGGTGGCTACTGTTATTATGCCTCTTTGTTTGTTTGCCAGCACTTAATGAAACTGAGACAGTGCTTGTCCAAGACACCATAAGTAGCAAATGACATAGCTGGTATTTGAACCTAGGAATTTGGCCCTAAAGTCAGTCCTCTTAACCACTGTGCTCTTCTATCTGCTAATGTAGTACCTCAGAAGTGGTGGGCAAAAGAGGTAGAGTTCTGATTGATTGATTGATTGATTGACTGACTGATTGATTTGAGACAGGGTTTTGCTCTGTCACCTAGGCCAGAATGCAGTGCTGCAAACTGCAGCCTCAACCTCCTAGGCTCAAGTAGTTCACCTGCCTCAGCCTCCCAAGTAGTAGCTCGGATTACAAGCATGCACTGCCACTCCCGGATAATTTTGGTAGCTTTGGTGGAGTCAGAGTTTCACAGTGTTGGCCAGGCTGGTCTAAACTACTGACCTCAAGTGATCTGACCACCTCTGCCTCCCAAAGTGCTGGAATTACAGGCGTGAGCCACTGTGCCTTTTTAAAGGCACTGAGCCACTTTTAAAAGATAAAAAAATACATGTCATTACATAGGAACTTTAAAAAATAATCCTTCTAAAAAATATAGGCAGGCCAGGCACGGTGGCTCACACCTATAATCCCAGCACTTTCGGAGGCCGAGGCAGGCGGATCACGAGGTCAAGAGATCGAGACCATCCTGAACAACATGGGGAAACCTCATCTCTACTAATAATACAAAAATTAGCTGGGCATGGCGGAGCATGCCTATAGTCCCAGCTACTTGGGATGCTGAGGCAGAAGAATTGCCTGAACCTGTGAGGCAGAGGTTGCAGTAAGCCAAGATCACCCCCCTGCACCGCAGCCTGGCAACAGAGCAAGACTCTGTCTCAAAAAAAAAAAAAAAAAGGCAATATATTTTAAAATATAATATTTGAAATAAAAATGTAATATAACCAGTATCATAAAATAGAACAAGATTATCCTTTTGTAGGCTAGAGAATAATTAAGAGTCTTATTTTTGTCACTGTCACTATCCTAATGGTTCAGAAGCAGTAAGTAGAAGTACCACAGATTATTATTATTTTATTTATTTATTTTGCTTAAGAACTTAAATTTTCCTTTGGGGCATTTATTTTCTTTTTAAAAAATAATCAGACCATAAGCTTCAAAGGTTTGGCTAAAGGATAATATTCTACAGAAAATCAGTATGGCATATCTACAAACCAAGCACTATATATGTGTGTGTGTGTGTGTATATTTGTAATACTGGTTTTTCTAATTTATTTCTGTTTATAAAAGATAGAGTCTGATTAAATTCATTGGCCTGTTTAATATTAAATATGTTTAAAAATGGAGGAGGAAAATAAGTAGCCATTCAACTGAGGAAAAGGGGCCCCTCATTTTCTCTTGAATTTGATTTATTCCAAACAACACAAAATTTGGGGGTAGACTATTGATACTGAGAATGTGTTTCTTCTCCTTTCCTTACTCAGTCTAGTCCCTTCTTCCTTAAATACACACACACTCTCACACACACACACTGATCTCCCTCTCCCCTGGCCTGTCCATATCCTAGGACACAGATGTTTGGAAACTGCTCACACATCACACAGAGTGATCATTTTCAAGTCGGGAGCTGCCTCTCAGATTCTGAGTGATACAACGCTCTCCAGTTGCTGAAACAAATGAAAAAGCACCTAAGTGGAATGTTCATTTGAAAATTCAGTGTATTGTTTCAAGAAATATATACATTGTTGCATCTGGATTAATACACACCGAAGAAACAAGCAATAGCTTCTGATAAACCTAATTTGGAACAATATGCAAGCTCCTTTATAAAATTAATTATATTATAGAAAATTTGGAAAGTACAGAAAGCTATGAAGAGGAAAAAAATCCCCAAAATGCCAATTAAAGATAAATTTGGAGTAGTTTAGTGTACCATCGTGGTTAAGGGAAAGCACTCCAGGAGCCAGCTAAAGCATGAATTCTGGCCCTACCACCCTGTGACTTTGGGCAAGTTACTCACTTAACCTGTGTCTCCATTTTCTCATCTGTAAAATGGGCAAAGTAATATAATTTGCTTCTTCGGTTGTATATTTTAGAACTCTGTTTCCCTAGGAAATTACTGTTCGAATTTTTTTTTTCCTTCTTTTCTTTTTTTAAATGCTTGTAGACAGTCCTTTATAGTTCTACTGGATTTTGGTGTGCTTCAGTAAGTTGTAAGGAAATAATGGAAATTGAATGATGTCAACTGCCTGCAGTAATGTTTTGAATTACATAGTACATATATATATATATATATATATATATATATATATATATATATCTTTGTATCAGTTGTATGCCAAAGAGTGATTGTACCATAAGATCTATGGTTTTTCTAAATAGATTTTATAGAAACAGTAGGCCGTAGTTGCAAATGTTCTTTAAAATGAAGGCAAAAACAAATGCCTAATGACCATTATTTCTACTGAAACTGAGTGTTATCTGCATTATATGAGAAAAATTGACTTCTGTGTTAGTTGTGATAGCACATTAGCTTAACAGAAAATCCATAAGCCTAACAGATAATTATGTGTGTGTTTATGTATATATATAATTATATATGTGTGTATATATAAAAATATATGTATTTGTATATAAATAAATATATAAATATATATTTGAAACCACTGAAGAAAATGAATTTGTTTAAATTCCGTTTTTAAGTAAGGAGTTCCAATATCACAGGCATGTCCTTGGCTCTATGAGCACATTAAGAGGTAGTATCCAGTAATAACCAACACTATCCCAAAATACTTTTAGTTGCTTTTCATTGTTTATTAATGAATTTTTGTAGAAACAGAAGTGTTGCTTTTGTTGTTGTAGTATAATCTTTTTCATATGATGAAGTAAAAGTAGGAAAGGATTTCCTTGTATTTTCCCACTTGGATTTTGCTTATTTTTCTTTGACCTGTGGTCTTATTCACATGAAAGCCTGAGTTTCTCAACTCAATATCAGGAGACTGATATTTGATATTGCCTACTCCCTATAATACTTCCTCCTAGCCAATTGCCATTCCAGTAAAAAAAAAAAAAAAAAAAAAAAAAAAAAAAGAATGCAGTCTTCTAAGTCATCTTAGTGGGAAGAGCAAAGTAAAACTCTAATGCTTAGCCAGAAGTTTTAAAAATATTTTGTGGCTATCATAATTGTTACTTGTTTGACATGGCCCTTTCTAAACACTTGTAAGTACTTTGCTAACTATATGAATTAATGCTTCTTTATCAGAGAACAGAGTGTGTATATTATGTGTGTCTGTGTATTGTCCTGGCATCCCATCTTTATAAAAATGAAATTAAATAAAATTTTAATGGCATTTCTGAATAAGTGGGTGACTTTGGTGTTTGTCATTCAAATTATAAACAATGGTTTCCTTTTTAAATATGAATTCTAAAAAGAATGCAGTGGGAAGACCCACATATCAGAATGCCAGTCTTGTTTATGGGGAAACCTGAAAAGACACTGTTTATGATTAGAAGAAGCTGAGTTTATGATCATCTGCTGTTCAGATGAGGAAACACACTAACAGCTTGGTGTAACCTGAATTAGTTTGCTTTGAGATGTGTTTTCTACTTGGAAGAGGAGAATATGGGTATTAACCAGGTGGCTTGTTCATTAATTTATTTGATAAGGAATAAAATTGATATGTAAGTTTTTTGTTTTTTTGTGTTTTTGAGATGGAGTTTTGCTCTTGTCATGCTGGAATGCAAATAGTGCGATCTTGGCTCACTGCAACCTCCTTCTCCCGGTTTCAAGTGATTCTCCTGCCTCAGCCTCCCAAGTAGCTGAGATTACAGGTGCCCCCCCACCACACCTGGCTAATTTTTGTATTTTTAGTAGAGACGGAGTTTCACCATGTTGGCCAGGCTGGTTTTAATCTCCTCATTTCAGGTAATCCACCTGCCTTGGCCTCCCAAAGTGCTGGGATTATAGGCGTGAGCCACCGCACCTGGATATAATTTTTAATTATATACCACTAGCTTATTTTTGTGCTCATTGATTTTCAAAAAAATCATACATTTATGGTTTCAGGATTTCTTAATGGCTAGCATATTGAATTGTATACCTGTACCAAAGTCAGAATCCCATAATACTACTTTTTTATGGGATGGGGGGTAGAATACATTATCTGCATTCTTCAAAATTCAGAAAGTATACTATTCGGTTGATTCATAACTAGGAAAGAAAAATCTCACAGCCTTTTAGAAACACAATATTTGTTGATATTGAATTTTGAAACTGTCATAGATGTAGCTTCCGAGAGTTCCCTTATCCCTGTTTTCAAACCATTTATTTATTCAACAGATACTTAGTAAGCACTTACTATGTGGCAGACAGTATACTTAGCATTGCAGATACAGCAGCGAACAAGGCAAGTATAGTCTCTACCACCACTCAGATTCTGAGCGATACAGCTCTCTCCAGTTGCTGAAACAAATGAAAAAAGCATATGAGTGGAATGTCCTTTTGAAAATTCCGTATATTGTTCCAATAAATATATACATGGTAAGGGTAGGGTGGCAGCAGGGACTTTGTCTTATTTCCCACTTATCCCCAGAATTTAGGAGAATGCCTGACGTTAGTCAGTACTTAACAAATGGTGGATGGATGGATGAACATATTTCACTCATCAAACCTTTTTAAAGTATTTAGACTTAGGAGGACTTTAGCATAACTTAAGGACAGGGGCCATAGGATATCTATTTTCTGACGCCAGAGCCTAGCACTGTGTATGTTATCTGCTGAAATAAGAACATTAAGGAATTCATCTCCAACTTGTGCAGTTTCAAGTAACTTACTGAAGCCAATAGAATTAAACGCCGAGGAAAGATAGTCCTTTCATCATTTACCCAGTTAGGACCTACTTCTAACAGGTGGGATCGTGGTCAGTAGAAGTTGCTTCTCAGAGTAATTTCTCCTTAAACTTCAAAGTCTATGAACCTAAAACCATGTGCTGTGGTGCCATGGCCAAGGAAACGCAGCTTTTGGGATAGAGACAGAAGTGATTGATAAAATTTTAATCTTCTCCTGCAGCATGAGTGAGTTCTCCAAGAAGCTGGAGAAACACGAATAAATGCTGCACTATTTAGCCATGAGCTCAAGCTAGAAAGTGGCTGAAATTCATGTCTATGCAGTGAATTGGCTTATTGGCTATGAATAGCCTCATAGAGTTTGATGGAGTTTTGAACTGATGCATTAGATCACACAATTTGACCACTCAGCTCAGCACCAAGCCTGTTCATTTTGGATAGGTGAGGCCACTTTAGCCATTTTATTTCTACAGATAATCACTATGTTGTAATTATTTGGTTTTACATTTCTCCGCTGTATAAAGAGTTGGGTAGGGCTGTCTTGACTTATCCATCTTATGTGGTCCTTACCCAGCACTAAACTTAATAAATGTTTGTATTAGGTTCAACTATATAAAAATGCTGTGTTTTTAAGTCAAAAAATAGTCAAATACCAGCATTGAACAAATGAGTAAGAAAAATTCAAGCAGTGAATGAGTGGTTGGACTAGATGATTTTAAAGATCTCTTCCAGTACTGGGATTCCATAACCTTATAATTCAAACATAAATAACATCATCAATCAATTCCAATACTTAGTTACCAACTTATTAAACCATGATCCTCATATTATACACAAACATTCCACCCTGTTCTTGTCCTTCTTGTAACTTATCACAATGATTTAGCTATTTTTTATACTAGATGATTATGTGTTTCTCATCTTAATGTGTATAATATGTATCTAATATGTAAGACATATAATACATATATATGTAAATATAAATGGGTAGATAGATGATAGATACAGTGTATGTGTTTCTGTCAGCTATTTATTAAAAGGTAGATGATAGATTAATACTGTGTTGTTTTCATTTCTCTTCTGTTCCACTGCTTTAAGGTGGCAGGTAGAGTCCACTATGAATTTTTTCATTGATCTATTCTGACCTGCTAACCTCAGCAACTGAGCACCTGCATAATGTGTTAGGTCATCATATTAATAATGAAGATTACATAGTTGATCTGCCTTTTTATGGGGACAATATATAAATAAAACCCTAGAAATATGACTGATTTTAAAACAAACTAAAGTGATGACTGAGAACAGTAATGCCATCTATAATTTCATTGCATCTAGTAGAAAATTAGTTTTGCAAAGCCACTCAATATATAAAATTGTTTTGATTATTCTTTATTTTTAAAATGAAGTTCTCAGATTTGATCTCAATAGGAAATCTCTTGATTACAGCAAAGCAGATTTTTATCTGTCAGTAAGTTAAAAAAAAATTGAGGGGGAAAAGCAAGCATCAACTTCCAGGGGTCTAATAACTTCCTAACTTCATGGGACTTGCCTAACAGTGGATGGACTTTTCGTTTTAAAACTTTGCCCTTAGTAGTCAACACTGCCCTCAATACAGCTACAGACTATATAACTTAGAGTCTGCATAATACGAGACATTTCTGTATGAATAAAGTATTAAATATTTTTTTAAATAATTTTTAAGAAATGAAGTTCTGGCTTAAGACCGGAATAAAGGGTTTTAGGGAAATAAAAACTTTGTTCTTTTTCTAAATTTTAGATTTTTCCATTATGGTAAGTTAAATTGATCTGTTTAATAAAGTAGTTTAAGATAGTAATGTATATGCTAACAGACTTCTGTCTCTGCATCAGCTGTAAGATTTACCGGGTTTTTATACTCTGAAGAGTTTATATTTAAATTCAACATAATAACATTCAGAATAAGAATCCCTGAACTTAGACTGCTTGTGACAAAATCACTTCTTAAAGTGCACAGATGCACACATCCACCCTCCTATCCTTTGTGTTAGAAAAAATGAATTACTTAGCTTAGTAAATCACATTGCTTCTCCTGAAGTAGACTGCCTGCACCCAGTGCTGTGAAAGAAAGCTGAGTGAGCGAGTAAGGAAGGGTGGCTATTGTTTAGTACCCTATAGCAAAAGAACGGGATTGGGGGTGGGGTGGGGTTGGGGCCAGGACTGAGTTTAACTGGCATTGGCTCTTGCTTTTCTGCATTCCAAACCGTCTGAGGCACGGACTGAGAGCAAAAAGGGAGAGAGCAGGAAAGCGAGCACAGGCGAGTACAGTATACAAAGTGTTTTGAGTTTCTGACTGGCTTGCTGGAAAGATCATGTTAGCACTCCCAGAAACTTCACAGGATGCAGACCCCAGGTAAGAGTTTTAGAGTCTGAGACTGAAATGAAAAGTCATGTATTTAAGGGGAATGTGTTTTTTTAAAAATTACACAAATGCAGTGACTATTTACCTTTATAATTATTGGCTTTAAAAAAATAGGTTGGTTTTTATTACTATGAGTTCACAGAAATACTTTGTGGAAGCTATCTGTTAGCATTCCAGTAGAAAATCCAGCACAAGAATAACCATCTGAGAAACTCAGATTAATTAAAAGAATAATGACCATAGCAAAATTATTAACACTGCAGCATTGTTTTGTCAATAATATGAAATGGATCCTTATTCTGGATCTTTCCTGAAATTCTTTATGAAATATAAAGATACCTGGAAACAGATAGAGCTCATTTCTCTCTGAGTGAGACGGAGTATATTGACCATCAACAAGATGTTAACAGCCTTGCTTGAATCTCAGTAACACATAATCAGTCTGTGTCATTCAAAAGTTCAACAGGTTTGATCCATAGACAATAGTAAGAGCATTCAAATGAGAACTTTGCTTGTTATTTTTGCCCAAGGTAGGCTTTTAATATCCTCTGCCAAGATGACAAGAAAATTTATTGACTTATTGGAAGTTAAATCTGAAAGAGACTTGGAGATGATCTAGTCTAGTCTCTCCATTTTCAATGAAAATTTTGTGGTCTAAGGTACTTGCCCAAGGTCAGAATTAGGAACAGAATTGAAATGAAAACCTCGATCTCTTTATTCTCTGTTTAACATGTTTTTCATAGAACCAATTATATTTAGGGTTATATCTTATCTATACTACATCTGCTAGCCCCAACTGCAATGAATTATTGTCTAAATAGACCAAATCCCTCATAAACCTAGATTGAAATCATATGGGGAGGAGATATTGAGGAATGGATGTCATCAAATCACTATTGATACATGCTCATTGACCAAAAATATATAACAAAATATTTATCAAAAGGAAAAAATGGCTTTCAGTGAAGGAAAATGATTATAGTTTCTGTGCTGCTTTTATGTAAAGAATTACATGGCTGTGGCATATTCTGAATTACAAAACTCTTTCAAATTGATTTTAAATTTTAAAAGACTTTAAAACTTATCAGTTTTCTGTATAATTATGTTAGTAAACTTTTTTCTGTATGCAAATATCTATTTTTGTAACATATCTATTTTACTGAAAGCAAATTATATTTGCTGCCTTTCTTACATTTACTCAGAGAAAAATATGAGGTAACTTTTTAATTACCTGACTATTTTGACCAATTGCTTTCTTATCCAAGGTCCAGTTCTGTTTCTCTCTGCTTTATTATAAGGATCTTCTGTCACTTCACCTAATGAATTATGTGTTAGAGGATAATTTAAGTGAAGGATCTTGAGAGCCACAACAGACAGTGAACATCTGTCTTCATACATTTTCATTTAGTTCCTAAAAAAGGTTCCTGCCCTTTTCATTTTTCTGGAGACCATTGTAGGGATGAGAGGCCACACTATTCTAGTGAGCTAAATAGTAAAGATAGCCACTGTCAACAGAATCTGTTATGGCTCTCTACAACTCCTGGGAACAAGTTAGCTTGATTTGGCTATAAGCACAGTAAAGGGATGTTGTCCTTTTGTATTAAAGCCTGACCTGCTCATTCCAGTTTTTGGCTGGGTCTGTGTAAGTGCAGCGCTGATTTACAAGTCTGTGTGGGATGGGCAGTAAGTTGTAAGGAATAGTTTCATTACTCCTCTCAGCTATATCGGAAACCAAATTACAAAGTGAATTCTCCACCTACTGGGAAAGAAGAGACTGTTTGTCTTACTGGAGAATCCATTATTGAAGCACGCTGTTTTTAAGAGGACTGATGGCTGTGAGTATGAGGGCATAATGCTCTGTCCAACTTAACAGTGTTACACAAAGTGTAGATTCTTCTCTCAGCTTTTATCCTGCTTCGAATATGTGAAAGGAATGCCATGATATATCTATGTATATTATGTTGTGTGTGTATATTATATGATAGAAAGAATGAGAGAGTAAAATGGGCCTTTGGCCTGAGTATATTTCCTGATGCCAGAAATAATAAGTTATTAATCTATTGCTGGTATTTTACTAAGTTAAAAGAAACTGTTTTATTAACCAAGCTAATCATTGTAAAACTCACTACCATGCACTACAAAGAGAAAAATACTCGAAAGAAGCACACTTCTTTTTTTCTTCTGAAAACAAATGTCAGATTATGCAGGTTCATTCTTTCCGTGTTAGAAAAAGACAATAAAAAGGTGCCCACTTTGTGGCTAAAGACAAATTTTATTTTTAAACAAGTTTTTATTGATGTATAATACATGTGCATAGTTATGGGGTTCATGTGATAATTTAATATGCTTATACAATTTGTAAAGATCTAATCAGTATACTTGGGATACCCATCACCTTAAATAAAGACAAATTTTATTTAAGTGACATGAAATGAGTGACATGAAAAAGAAACTCTCATATGTATGTGAAATAATTTTCTTTTGACCAGTGTTTTCTTGAAGGCAGACCTATTTTCACTATTCATTATTTTCTCCTTGATACTGTTTTAAAATTTTTTTCCCATGAACAATCTATATATAAACATCGTTTGTGTGTTAAATTTTCAAAGCAGGTAAAGAGCTCCACTATATAGCGACAACATTTTCTGAAAAAGATTTGACTATAGTTGATCAAAACTTTTGACTCATTCAAAGGAGCTGCTCTCTTTGTTCTTGCAATTTCTTTCTATTTCTTGGGCATAATTCTGTGTTATGTATCCCAGTTAAATCCCAAAAATGAAATATCTTCAAACAAAAATGAAGGCAAAAGATAGGGGCCAGGGGGCAGGGACTTGAAGCTGGACATGTAAATTGTTCTGAACTGTCAAATTAATTCATTACTCATGAAAGTTACCCAGTTATCCACCTAAGACTGAGAATCCTTTTATGTAGACAACATGATTGTGTTTCCCCTTCTGCTCTAGTCTTGACCTTCAGCAGTCTCCAAAGAGGAAAAGTGTTTGTTACACTTTTTGTTCTCTTATGCTCCCTAGTGGTTGTTCATTGTCGTTCTTGTTTTCACTTCCCTGTATATCAGTTTTAGTGAGAAACAGGTGACTATTGTATTGTGAAATAAGGTTCACTGGATTCTTACATTTGAGTTGCATAAGCTTTCTTAAAATATGTGATTCTTATGTGCACAAACAGAAGCAAAAATTTTTGTCTTGTTGTTCCTAGTGAACAATGATTCAAGAAAATGAGTCATGACTCAGCGATATGAATTCTCTTTTAGCTGTGGTTATTTTTAAGTGCTGATGGGAATTCCATCTATCAGAATTCCACATTTAATTCTGGGTATGATCTCAGCTTGTGTTTGGAAGCCTTAAGCATTTTCAGTCAGAATACTTTCTTTGTACATACCTGACAAGTAAGAGAGGCTTACTGAGTCGGTGATTAAAATTCAGATGAAGGCCTTTGTCCTCTCTGGTACCCTCCTTGCCCCTACTCAAACTGTGTCATTAAGCTGAATTGTAAGTACTATTAACTCAGGCACATGAAGAGAGAACCAATGAGGAGATCCTGTTAACAATATGATCCTGTTAATAAATATAACTCTATCGAACTCCACATTTTTGTCATTCTCAAGTTTGCAGTATTTTCTGAGTAAATGAGTTGCTGAAAAGCACCTTGAAAAATTAGTTTAGGTTTGTGCAGCCCTGTGCTTTGAAGAAGAAAAAGAGAGCTGGTTCTGCCCGCTCTTTCTAATGTCAGATCTTGGAAAGTAAGCAACTTGAGCTGCTGGAATAAAGCAGGTGTCGTTTAGGATTAAGTGTTGCCTAGGATAGCCAGCCTGTTGGACAGGTTGCTGACTGATGTCCTGAATCCAATTCCAGAGATTACGGAGTACCTTGAAAAATGTTATAACAGCACTGTTGTGTACCTATTTATAAATACTACCTTTAGTTTATACGGAGATTAGTAAAACTGGGTATTCTTTCCATTTTTAAGATTCTGGTTTGTAACTTTTTACTAAAATACTTCAAATGGGTTGGTTGTGTGTGCCTCTTGAGTCAGATAGGAGAAGGTAAGATGTCTGGGTCCCTACTTCAATCGCTCTTCCTTCCAGAAATACCTGAAATACGAAGTTTCTGGTAAATAAGTGAAAGGAAATAAAAAAGAGAAGTGATTTGTCAAAATGAGTGCAAGAAGAACCACAAAAAATCTAGCTTGTGTGAGTACATACTACATAGAATTGAGTTTGTTCAGTCAAAGGACAAAGGAAGATGTGATAAGTCTATTAACAGGGAAGGATCATCATCTCCTGTGTACTGATAGCTCATTTCTAAGAGTTTGCCGAATATGGTTATAGAATATTTCTTATCAGCGTTTTCTCAAAATATGGGAAACTCATCACTCAAACAAAGGGGAAATACATTATTTAAAAGCTTTCAGCATGTGGCAGAGGAATTGCATCACACAGTATTTGGCCTGCTTTTTTTGTGAATCTCTATTGCACAACTGAAATTTAAGGAGATTTTTTATTAATTAAAGTATATTATCTTTCATATAATTTGCTACTTCAGCCAGGTCAGGTGGCTCACACCTGTAATCTCAACACTTTGGGAGGCTGAGTCAGGAGGATTGCTTGAGGCCAGCCCTGGCAACATAGTGAGACCTCCTCTCTACAGAAAATTTAAAAATCAGCCAGGCATTTTGGCATGCACCTGTAGTCCCAGCTACTCACAAGCCTGAGGCAAAAGAATTGCTTGAGCTCAGAAATCAAGGCTGCAGAGAGCTATGGTCACATCACTGCATTCCAGGCTAGGTGACAGAGCAAAACCTTGTATCTTTAAAAAAAGAGAAGAAAAGAAATTGCTATATACATCCTAGTATTTTCCTTGAAACAATTTTTTCTCCACCTGAAGTCCAGTGCAATATCACTGTAGTTTCCTGAAACAATAAATATGCTGTTTTATGAATAGCATCATTTACTTGCCTGGGTATAATTGCTAAAATTTTGAAATATGCTTTTAGTATGTTTAGTTTTATTTATTTCCTTCCCCTATAAAAACTGCACTTGGAAAATGATTGACGATCAACTTTTCAAGTTAAGTTTTTAAAGTAGCTTTTTAAAATTAATTAAAGCCCTTACCATTCTCTTCTCATCTCTGAGAAATGGTATAGACCATTTTTATTCAACAAAAATGTAGTATAAAGCAGAAACCCTGGGAGTTACTGCTATCATTACAAGGAATGAAAACTAGTCTTCCTTGAAAACATTTTTTAGCTTATACAAGATCAAAATGTACTAGGCAGAGGACATTTATTGTAATACAAAAGGTAGAAGTCTAGTGGAGGTGTAGCTGTTTGTCCCCAGTGCCTCAGTAGATCTGTTTAGGTCAACACTTGATGACACTGCTTTATTTTGGTTTCGTTTGTTTTTTTTAATGGAAGAGTATTTAAAACCAGAAGCCAGGCTTTCAGCTGGTCTTTATTTATTTATTTATTTATTTTTAATTTTTATTAATTTTTTGAGACAAAGTCTCACTCTGTCACCCAGGATGGAGTGCAGTGGCTTGATCTCTGCTCACTGTAACCTCTGCCTCCCAGTTCAAGCGATTCTCCTGCCTCAGCCTCCTGAGTAGCTGGGATTACAGGTGCATGCCACCATGCCTAGTTAATTTTTGAATTTTTTTTTTTAGTAGGGATGGGGTTTGACCACGTTGGGCTGGCTGGTCTCGAACTACTGACCTTGTGATCCACCTGCGTCGGCCTCCCAAAGTGCTGGGATTATAAGCGGAAACCACCTCATCCGGCCTCAACTGGTCTTTTTTAAAAGGAATATCCAATCAATTATTTACCTATTTTTCTCAGAATCAATCTTTGCAGAACAAACTGCAAAATGTTTTTGACAATGAAATTTTAATTTTCAAGAAATAATGAGCTTGAAGGGTGTGACTATTGCTGTAAAGTGCTGTAATTTATGACAGCTTCCCAGTGGGTTTCTCCCAGTGTCAGAATTATAAACCTATTTTCATTTTACTTTGCTCCTGAATTAAATATTTAAAGGTAGACTTTTTGTTTCTCTTTCCCCCATCAAACCTGTGTTATGGGAGAACAGAAACTGTTTTAAGGCTCTTCAGATTTTAGTTTCGATGTTGCTTATGTTACATTTTCTCTGATAGTCTGAAAAAAGAAATTTTTAAATTTTAACATTTGATCATAATATATAACAGACTCCTATGCATCAGTGAGAAAAAAGCAAGAAAGCAAGACTGGAATGCTCATTTTACAAAAGAGGCAATCCAGATGACCATTTAGTATATGACAAAGTTCACAGCTATTGTTAGTCATCAGGGAAATGCAAATTTAAACCAAAATAGGATCACACAATCATCAAAATGTCTAAAATGAACAAAAAAGAAAATACCAAATGTTGATAAGTATCTGGAACAAAATAATTTTTATACCATATCAACCTGTACACTTTCTTTGAAGAACTAGTTGGCTGTATTTCCTAAAGCTGAACAATGCTCAGTGACCCAGTAATTACTCTCCTATTTATGTACCCAACAGAAATATATACCTAGGTTCATCAGAAGACCTGTACAAAAATGCTTATAACAGCACTATATTTAACAGCTAAAAATTGGAAAATTCCCAAATGCTCATCAGCAGTAGAATGAATAAGTTGTGGTTTGCTTATAAAATGGAATTCTATACAGCAATGAAAAAGAACAAACCACTGCTTCATGTGATAGAATTGAATGCGTGAACCTCACAAATGTATGTTGAGCATGAAAAGTCTCAAAAGAATACTTACTGAGTGATTCCATTTATATAGAGTTCAGACTGATCTAGAATGATGAAAGTCATGATAGTGATTATCCTTATGGGGGTAATGACTGCAAAGGATATATAAGAGAGGCCTCTGGCTGCTGGTAATGTTCTGTGGTGGTGTCTTTTTCTGATTCAGATGCTGGGTACTATGATGAATTCCATTTTGAAAACTTACTGACCTGTGCATATGTTATTTGTACACTTTTCTTTTTTCTTTCTTTCTTTCTCTTTTTCTCTTGAGACAGGGTCTTGCTCTGTCATCCAGGTTGGAGTGCAGTGGCCCAACTGATAATAGCTCACTGTAACCTCAAACTCTTTGACTCAAATAATCCTCCCGCCTCTCAGCCTTCTAAGTAGCTGGGACTATAGGTGCACACGACTATGCCTGGCTAATGTTTAAAATTATTTTTTATAGAGATGGAGTCTTGTTATCTTGCCCAAACTGGTCTTAAATTCCTAGCCTCAAGCAGTCCTCCCAGCTTGGCCTCCCAAGGAGCTAGTGTTACAGGCATGAGCTACCATACCCAACACATACATTTTTCTGCATGTATGTTATGCTTCAGTAAAAAGTTCAAGAAGAATATTCCTATTATAAGCTGTTTTGTAAACAAAACAAAGACAAAAAACTCTAGGCAACTTCCATATTGATGGAAGTGATGTTCTGTAAAAGTCCTTTTGTTTACACAGTCCTTTTTGTGTGAACAGGATACCAGGTTTATTTTCATATTGTGAGTTTTCCAGTTTGGCTAGGCACAGTGGCTGACACCTGTAATCTCAGCCCTTTGGGAGGCTCAGGTGGGTGGATCATGAGGTTAGGAGATTGAGACCATCCTGGCCAACATGGTGAAGTCCCGTCTCTACTTAAAAAAATTAAAAATAAAAATTAGCTGGGTGTGGTGATGCACCCCTTGCCTCAGCCTCCTGTAGTCCCAGCTACTCAGGAGGCTGAGGCAAGGGAATCACTCGAACCCGGGAGGCAGAGGTTACAGTGAGCCGAGATTGCATCACCACACTCCAGTCTGGCAACAGAGTGAGACTCCATCTCACAAAAAAAGAAGAAAAAAGAGAAAGTTCTCCAGTCTGTGTGTGCTATCAAGGACTTTACAGTTGGGGTCACTGAATAGGTTAGATGAGGAAAGCATTTGAGAAACCAGGCTTGTATATGTATCCTCAAAATAAAATTTTCATTACATAAATAATAGAAGACTTTCTAAAGCTCTGCACTTACTGTATAAAAACACTGATCTTCTAGTCATACCTTAATTGAAAATATTTTATAGTAGTAATATATATAAAAATATATATATGTACTGAACACATTAACTTTTATATATAGTTACTAAAGAGTTGGTGATACAAATTTAATAAGAATCTTCTATATTTTTGGCTTTAATGTAAGTTTGCTTTAAAAATATGTATCTGGACTTAAAAAGGATGTGTGATTCCTTGTTACACTGGAAGAAAAATAACAGCTTTTTCATCACTGTGAAATGTGAAAATGTCCAATACAACAAATGGAAGATGCCTAATAAATGTTAATACCCTTCTTTATCTTTACAAAACTACAAACATGACATACTCTTGGACATGCCCTTCTTACCTTTTCAGATTAAGCTCTGCCACCCGTGCTGTTCTTCCTGTTCTGAACCATTAAAACACGTGTGTTTAGTTTTATTTCTGGATTCCTTTATAGCAGTCTTCACTAGTTCTTTCATATCACCTGTTTTACTCAAACTTGATGTTTCAGTGTTAGCATATTATTTATTTGTTGCTATGTAAAAAGTTACCACAAACTTAGCAAGTTAAAACAACATTCATTTTCCCTTCTCCTCGTGCTCCCAACCCCCCCCTCCCCTCCCCCACTCTCTGCTGAGACAGGGTCTCACTTTGTTACCCAAGCTGGAGTGCAGTGGCATGATCACAGCTCACTGCAGCCTCAGCCTCCTGGGCTCAAGCAGTCTTCCCATCTCAGCTGCCTAAGCAGCTGGGACTACAACTGTGTGTCACCACACCTGGCTAATATTTTTGTATATATATATATTTTTTTTGTAGAGACAGGGTTTCACCATGTTGCTTATCTTGGTCTCAAACTCCTGAGTTCAGGCAATCCACCTGCCTTGGCCTCCCAAAGTGCTGGGACTTCAGGTGTGAGCCACTGCTCCCAGCCTATTTCAGTTTCTGTACATCAAAAGTCTAGGCAGAGTGTAGCGGTTTTCTGCTCTGAATATTACAAGACCAGAACAGACATATCAGCCAGACCACATTCTCATCTGGAGCTCAGAGTCCTCTTTCAAACGTTCAGGTTGTCAGCAGAATTCAGTTCCTTGCAGTGGTAGGACTGAGATCCCTGTTTTTTGGCTTGCTGTTGGCAAGGAGTCACTCCCAGCTTCTAGAGGCCACTGTTATGTCCCATTCCCATGGCCCTTTGACTAAATGGCAGCTTAATTCTTCAAAGCCAGCGAGAGAATCTTACTCTGGTTGGCTTTATTAGTTCATTCTCATATTGCTAAAAAGAAATACCTGAGACTGTGTAATTTATAAAGAAAAGATATTTAATTGGCTCATGGTTCTGCAGCCTATACAGGAAGCATGGCAGCATCTACTTCTGAGGAAGCCTCAGGGAGATTTTACTCATGGCAGAAGGCAAAATGAGATCAGGCTTCTTACATGTAGGCAGGAGCAAGACTTGGGGGAGGAAGGTGCTACACACTTTTAAACAACTGGATCTCATGAGAACTCACTATCCTGATGACAGGACCAAGGGGGCATGGTGTTAAACCATGAGAAACTGCCCCCTCATGATCCAGTCACCTACAACCAGGCTCTACCTCCCACATCGAGAATATTTTTTTTTTTTTGAGGTGGAGTCTCATTCTGTCGCCAGGCTGAAGTGCAATGGTGTGATCTTGGCTCACTGCAACCTTCACCTCCTGGGTTTAAGCAATTCTCCTGCCTCATCCTCCTGAGTAGCTGGGACTACGGGTGCATGCCACCACGCCTGGCTAATTTTTTGTATTTTTAGTAGAGATGGGGTTCCACCATGTTGCCCAGGATGGTGTCGATCTCCTGACCTTGTGATCTGCCCGTCTTGGCCTCCCAAAATGCTGGGATTATAGGCATGAGCCACCTCATCCTCCTGGGGATTATAATTCAACATGAGGTTTGGGCAAGGACACAGATGCAAACCATATCATACCACCCCTAGCCCTTCCCAAATCTCATATTCTTCTCACATTTCAAAATACAGTCATGCCTTCCCAACAGTCTTCAAAGTCTTAACTCATTCCAACTCAAAAGTCCAAAGCCCAAAGTCTCATCTTAGACAAGTCTAGTCCCTTTTGCCTATGAGCCTGTAAAATCAAACACAAGTTAGTTACTTCCAAGATACAATGAAAGTATAGGCATTGGATAAATTGTCCCATTCCAAAAGGGAGAAATTGGCCAAAAGAAAGGGCTACAGTCTGAAACCCTACAAGTCTGAAACCCAGCCATTAACCCTTTTCGCATTTAGAAAACAAAAAGTGCAGGTCGCTGGCAGCGCTCCTTTAATTTCACATAAACATGCTCTTGAGGCTGAAGCAAATCTGACTGATTTTCAATGTGAAAACAAAATATAAAAACTCTTCTTGGAGTTATTTCTAAGTAGAACTAACATCAGAATCATCTGAATCATCAGAATTGTCTATTTCAGAAAAATTGGATTCATCAAATGAATCTTTGGCCAACAACTATTCCAGAGTGATGTTAACATCACACATAGAAATGCTGCATTTTCTAGGATTTGACATTTTTAGCAATCTAGAATTACTGTATTTTCTAAGTGGAAATACCACTACTAAAAACAGAGTATTATAAATAGAATGATGTCTTTTGTTTTCAAAGTTGATATACTAGAGTGATTCAAAATTAATAATAAAAATGAGAGGTTTCATGGCAAAGTTATCTTGGGGTAAATGTTGAAACTGCAGGCTCTGCCAGCAAGTGTTCTTGGGGCAAACAGGAGAAGAATTAAATCTTAAAGCTCCAAAATAGTCTCCTTTGATTCCATTGCCTACATCTTGGACACACTGATATGAGAGGTGGGCTCCCAAGGCCTTGGGCAGTCTGCTGCTGTGGCCTTGCAGGGGTCAGCCCCTGCACTGTTCTCATGGGCTGTTGTTGAGTCCTTGTGGTTTTTCCAGGTACAGGGTGCAAGCTGTTGGTGGCTCCACCATTCCATAGTCTGGAGGATGGTGGCCGTCTTCTCATAGCTCTACTAGGGAGTGCCCCAGTGGGAATTTTATGTGGGGGCTCCAACCCCACGTTTGTCCTCTGCACTGCCCTAGGAGAGGTTCTCCATGAGGGCTCTGCCCCTGCATTAGGCTTCTTTCTGCCTGGACATCCAGGCTTTTCCATACGTTCTCTGAAATCTAGGTGGAGGCTCCCAACCCTCAGCTCTTACGCTCTGTGTACCCACAGGCTTAACATCACATTGTTAAGGCTCTCGGCTTAACACTGCACTCTCTGAAGCAGCGGCCTGAGTTGTACCTGGGTCCCTTTGAGCCATGGATGAAGTTAAACAGCTGGGATGCAGAGAGCAGTGTCCTGATGCTGCAGTGGGCAGCAGGCCCTGGACCTTGCCCACAGAACCATTCTTTCCTTTTAGACTTAAAGTGATGGGAGGGGCTGCTATCAAGGTCTCAGAAATGGCTTCAAGGCCTTTTCCCTAGTGCCTTGGCTATGAGTATTTGGCTTCTTTTTACTTATGTAAATTTCTGCAACCTGTTTGAATTCCTCCCCTGAAAATGGGCTTTTCTCTTCTGCCACATGTCCAGGCTGCAAATTTTCAAGCTTTTACTCTGTTTCCCCTTTAAATATAGGTTCCAGTTTTACATCATGTCTTTGCTCACGCATATGAGCGTAGGTTGTAGAAGCAACCAGGCTACGTCTTGATTGTCTTGATGCTTAGAAATTTCTTCTGCTAGATACACTACATCATCATGCTCAAGTTCAAAGTTCCACAGATCCCTAGGGCAGGAGCAGAAGCTACCAGGTTCTTTGCTAATGCATAACAAAAGTGACCTTTGCTTCGGTACCAGTAAGTTCCTCATCTCCATCTGAGACCTCTTCAGCTTGTACTTCACTATTTATATCACTATCAGTATTTTGGTTACAACCCTTTAACCAGTCTCTAGGGAGTTCCAAATTTTTCCTAATCTTCCTGTCTTCTTCTGAACTCTCCACACTCTTCCAGCTCCTACTAGTTACTGAATTCCAAAGCTTCTTCCGCATTTTAAGATATTTTATGATAGTGACTATACCATTACCCTGACCATATAATATAACCTAATCAGTGGAGTGGTTATCCCTTCATATTACAGATTCCAGGCCCTGAGGGTAGAGAATTATACAAGGGTGTAGTGGCTCACACCTGTAGTCCCAGCTACTCAGGAGGCTGAGGTGGGTGGATCACTGGAGCACAGGAGGTCAAGGCTACAATATGAGCCAAGATTGCACTCCAGCTTGGGTGATAAATGAAACCCTGTTAAAAAAATTAAAAAATAAGATACACTTTCAAATTACAAAATTTTTTCAGTAAAAGAGACTACATACATCAGCTACTTCTATACCACCTGACCATGACACATCATAAAAGGACAATTACATGGAGTATTACTCATTAATATTTTTGCAGAAATCCTGAACAAAATATTAGCGAATGGAATAATACATTATGATTAAAGTTAGGTTTATAACACAAATGCAAAGTAGATGTAATATTAGAAAGTTTGAATAGTTCACCATTAATGAGCTAAAAGAGAAAAATTTTTAAATCATCTCAATTGAGCAAAAACGACATTTGATAAAATTTAACAACTATTCATAAGAACTCTTAGCAAAACAAGAATAGAAAAGAACTTCTTTTTTTTTTTTTTTAAGATGGGGTTTCACCATGATGGCCAGGCTGGTCTTGAACTCCTGACCTCAGGTGATCCACACACCTCTGCCTCCCAAAGTGCTAGGATTACAGGCATGAGCCACTGTGCCTGGCCTAGAAAAGAACTTCTTTACTCTGATTAGTGGTATCTACAAAAACCCCTCAACAAATATACATAATGGTGAAAAGCTTTCCCTTTTAGATGAGGACCAAGGCTAGGATGTCCATTATTATCCTTGCTGTTCCACATTGTATTAGAGATCTCAATCCATACAGTAAGACAAGAAAATACGTAATGATTGGAAAATTAGAAAAGTTACAAGTGATGTGATTGTTTGGAAATTCTAGTAAAAACTTTACAGGCATTGAGTTTAGCAAGTTGGTAGATAACAAAATCCATAAACAAAGCCTAATTGCATTTCTATAGATCAACAATAAGCTGAAACGGAATTTTTAAACATATTTACAGTAACAAAATGTCAATAACCTAGGAGTAAATCTTTTAAAAGATGTGTAAAACATCTTAAAAGTAAACTATAAAGCTTTATTAGAAGAAATCTAAGAATAATCGAAAATAGATATATAACATGTTTCTGGAGTTGGAAAACTGGTTTGTGTAGTGTTAACTTTTTCCCTGAATTCCTTTATAGATTCAGTGCAATTTCAGTGTAAAAAATCATATGAAGCCTGGGCAACATGACGAGACCCCATCTGTACAAAAAATTTAAAAATTAACTGGGTGTGGTGGCACATGCCTGTGGTCCCAGCTACTCAGGAGACTGAAGCAGGAGGATCACTGGAGCCAGGAATTCTAGATTACAGTGAGCTGTGATCACATCCCTTTACTCCAGCCTGAGTGACAGAGCAAGACCCTGTCTGTCTGTCTGTCTGTCTGTCTCTCTAGCTATCTAGATATTTGTGTCTATTAGGATAGCCAAAAACTTTTGAAGAAACATAAATTAGGAGTACTTGCTCTGTCAGCTATTAAGGCTTTTTATAAAACTAGATTAATTGAGACAAAGTGGTATTAGTGTTAGAAATAGACCAATGGAACAGAATAAAGAGTCCAGAAACAGACTTTTACATATATGTACATTTTACTTATGATAAAATTGACACTGCAGAGTGGTGGGGAAATTAAGGTCTTTTCAATAAATGATCCTGGCTCAGCTGGAGATCCATATGGAAAAATAAAGTGGAAGTGGATTATTTCTTAACAATTTATATAAAAATCAATTCCATCTAAATTGTAGACTTACATACAAGATACCAAATAATAATAATACCATTTTTACAATATATTGTAGCATCTTCATGACCTTAGGATAGAGAAGTAATTGTTAAACAGAAAAAGCACTAATTATGAAGAAGAAAAAGGTGATAATGTTTACTAATATTAATAACTTCTGTTCATCAAAAGACACTACTGAAAGTGAAAAAGTCAAGCTACATAAACCAACAAAGACACTATACCAGAATATTTTAAGCATTCCGACAAATTAATAAGACAAAGCCCTATCGAAAAATGGGCAGAGACTTAATAGGCACTTCACAAAAGAATATAACCAAATGGCTGTATACATGTAAAGAGGTGCTCAGCCCTATCAAGGAATCCCAAGTTAAAACCACAACAAGATACCCCTACATTATCTCCAGATTGGCTGAAATTTAAAATCTGATGATATTAAAGTTGTCAAGCATATGGAGCAATGGGAACTCCTACATTGCTTTAGCATTATCTAATAAAATTGAAAGTAATGTTAACCTAACATAAATACATGCTTATATAACATATATACATGCTTATGTACATGAGGGTGCATGTACCAGAATAAACAAGCATCCATAGTGGCCCCAAAATGGAAAAAACCTGGGAAAAAAATCAGTAAAATTAGTTTTTAAAAAGTAACATTATCATGTAGTAGAATACAGCAGTAAAATGAACAAACTACAGTGACACACAGCAACATTAATCTTCAAAATATAGTATTGAGTAAATCAAACTCGAAAATATATCTTATA
>PVKP010025363.1:17797-33876 GCA_004027715.1 Plecturocebus donacophilus | reverse complement strand
GGCCTGGGCTACACCATGGCCTGGGCTACACCATGGCCTTGACTACACTATGGCCTGGGCTACACCATGGCTTGAATATAGTGTAGTCCCTAGTGCAGTCAGTTTAAAGCACTTTACACAATTAAAATCTGACATCTGGGGTGGTTCCTCGTTTTTCTCCTTCCGTATTTGTGCTTCTCTTATACATAAAAATAGTTGTGAAATTATTACATGACAACCATGACCAACACAAACCTACTAAGTGAAATTGAAGATTCCTTTCTAGTGTTTTTTTCTTAGATAATTTTATAGTCAGAATACTATGTTTAAAAGTTACTTGAACTGTTATTTTCAGTATGATTACGTATTCAATTTAATATCTAAGTTTGTTTCTATTTGAATTCAATTTTAGGGTTATCCCATTATTACTATTGGCATCTCTCTCTCAATACAAAGGTATGATATATATTAATATGTTATATTTTATTATCTTAATGCCATAAAGAATAACCTTGGGCATCTGTCTTTTCACATTGCTGGAATGTATCTTCAGGATAATTTTCTGCAAGTAGAGTTGCTGAGTCCAAGGGTAAACACATGTTATTTTGTAGGGTATTGTCAGGTTCACCTCCAGAGGGTTGTATGACGTTGCCTGTTTTCTCTCAGCCTTGCCAACAGAGTGGGTTGTCCAGCTTCTGAATATTTTGCTAAGCTAATAGGTAAGAAATGGCATCTCAGTGTAGTTTTTTGAGACAGAGTCTTGCTCTGTTGCCCAGGCTGGAGTGCAGTGCTGTGATCTCAGCTCACTGCCACCTCCACCTCCCAGCCTCAAGCAATTCTGGTGCCTCAGCCTCCGGAGTAGCTGGAATTGCAGGCATGTGGCACCACACCTGGCTGGGTTTTTTTATTTGTGGCTGAGGTTTTAAAAATTATTTTTAGTAGAGACAGGGTTTCACCATATTGGCCAGGCTGGTCTCGAGCTCATGACCTCAAGTGATCCACTTGCCTCCGCCTCCCAAAGTGCTGAGATTGCAAGCATGAGCCACCATTCCCGGCCCAGTTTTGGGGTTGTTTGTGTTTGGAGACAGGGTCTCGCCCTGTCATGCAGGATGGAGTGCAATGACGTGATCGTAGCTCACTGCAGCCTCGTGCTCCTGGGCTGAAATTTTCCTCCTGCCTCAGCCTCCTGAGCAGCTGGGACTACAGGTGCATGCCACCATGCCCAACTAATTTTTGTTTGTTTGGTTTTTTTTTGGTAGAAACAGAGTCTCACTGTGTTGCCCAGGCTGGTCTCAAACTCCTTTCCTCAAGCAATCCTCCCACCTTGGACTCTCAAAGTTCTGGGATTACAAGTATGAGCCACTGTGCCTGACCCTCAATATAATTTTAATTTGCACTTTCTAATTAGTGAAGTTGAGTGTCTTTTTCTTTTTAATCTTTTTTATTTTTTAAATAGAAGATGTCGGGGGGTCTCCCTCTGTTGACCAGGCTGGTCTTGAACTCCTGACCTCAAGCTATCCTCCTACCTTGGCCTCCCAAAGTGCTAGGATTGCAGACATGAGCCACCATACCTTGCTGAGTGTCTGTCTATCTATCTATCTGTATACAATTTAACTTCTAAGTTTAGGGTATATGTGCAGGTTTGTTATATAGGTAAATTTGTGTCATGGGGGATTGCTGTACAGATTATGTCATCACCTAGGTATTAATATTAAGCCTAGTACCCATGAGTTATTTATCCTGATCCTCCCCTCCTTCTACTCTCCACCCTCTGATAAGTCCCTGTGTGTGTGGTTCACCTCTACGTGTCTGTGCGTTCTCATCATTTATCCCCCACTTGCAAGTTAGAATGTAGGTATATGGTTTTCTGTTCCTGCATTAGTCTGCTAAAGATAATAGCCCCCAGCTCCATTCATGTTCCTGCAAAGGAGATGATCCCATTCCTTTTGATGGCTGCATAGTATCCCATGTTGTATATGTACCACATTTCCTTTATCCAGTCTTCCACTGATGGGCAGTTAGCTTGTTTCCATGTCTTTGTTATTGTGAATCATGCTGCAGTGAACGTAAGCATGCATGTGTCTTCATGGTAGAACAATTTATATTCCTTTGGGCATACACTGGATATGTTTGCTGGGTCAAATGGTATTTGTTTTTAAATCTTTGAGGAATCACCATGCTGTCTTCCACAGTGGTTGAACTAATTGATGTTCCCACAGCAGTGTGTAAGTATTCTTTTTTCTCTACAACCTCTCCATTATCTGTTTTTTCTTTTTAGTAATAGCCATTCTGACTGGTGTGAGATGTATCTTATTGTGATACACTTCTCTAATGATTGGTGATGTTGATCTTTTTTTTCTATGATTGTTGGCCACATGTATGTCTTCTTTAGAAAAGTGTCTCTTCATGTCCTTTGCTCACTTTTTACTGGGGTTCTTTTTTCTTATAACTTTAAGTTCCTTATTGATGCTGGATATTAGACGTTTTTCAGATGCACAGTTTGCCAATATTTTCTCCCATTCTGTAGGTTTTCTGTTTACTTTGTTGGCAGTTTATTTTCCTTCTCTCTATATTTTTTTGAATAATCTTTACCTGGCTTTTGTCTATTTTTCTCTCAGATTTTTTGGTCTTTTTTCCCCCATTGACCTTTAGTTCTTGTGTATTAGGGAGAATTCACTTATCTGTGTTATTTAGTCTCCCAGTTTGCCATTTGTTTTTTGACTTTGCTTTAGTTTTTTGCCCTGAGTTCCTTTGGATACCATTTTCAAAAACATTAAGAACTCTACCCTAGGCCAGGCATTGGTGCCTCATGCACTTTGGGAGGCCAAGGTGGGAGGATCGTTTGAGCCCAGGAGTTCAAGACCAACCTGGGCAGCATGATGAAACTCTGTCTCTACAAAAATTAGCTGAGTGTGTTGGCACACACCTATAGTCCCAGCTACTCAGAAGTCTGAGGCCCAAGGATCACTTGAGCCAAGGAGGCAAAGGTTGCAGTGAGCCAAGATCATACCACTGCACTCCAGCCTGGGCCACAGAGCCATACCCTGTCTCAAAAAAAAAAAGTATGATAAACCAGACTCCAGTTGTAAAGTTAAGTGTCACCAGCTTTCCTCGTAAGGTTCTTGATTTTTAAATGTTCATGAGTTGAGTTTATATTTTAAAATTCTTCTTCTATCAATTCTGTGACCTTTTAGTCTTCAAGTAGCCCCTTGCTTGGCTAAGGTTTTAGTTTAGTTTTGTCTTGTTTTAAGCAGGTAGAGTGATTCATTTTTTGTTCCTGAACTGTCTGTGTCTTTGGTGTTCTTGCCTTTTTGAATTGCTTCCATTTTCCATTGAACTAGATAATACAGTTACCAAGATGTACTTCAGAGAATCCCTGGGTTCAGGCATGCTGCTCCTTCACCCCACTGTACAGCAGCAATTCGATAGTAGGAAAAGTCAACCCAGCCAGAACAGTAATCTGCTTCTCCACCTGTTGATTCTGAATCTTGAATAGCCCGTAGTGGTTAGTCTCAATTGAGTGACAATCTCAACTTCCATAATAATGGAACCATTGTTGTATTCGTTCCTCTCTTAGAACCAAGACATTTAAACCAACAGACCCAAAAGTTACAGGGAAAGGAAGCAAAAATTCTGCAAATACATTATTAACTGTAGTTGAGAGATGCCACTCTCAACCCCTGACCCCCTGCCTGGCTCCTAGAACATGTATTTTGCCTGTAAGAGAAACAGCTTTGTATGTCACTTGATTCAGAGCATAAGCAAATTCCATAGGAACACACTCTCATAGGGTAGTCTCCTAGCTACTCACATAAGTGGGTCCTATTATTCCATCATCCTATCAGGCCAGCTGCTTCTGGATGGAGAAATACCGATATGATCAGTAAATTCTATGGACTTTATGTGCTGAATTGCCACATTTATGTTTTGAAATCAGTTTTTTGCTCCAAAGCTATGTTGTGAGGAATACTACAACCCAACCTCCTCTGGGTTTGTTTTATTTTTCTGAATTGGAAGCTTCAAGTCTTTCATCAATGCTAGACATTTCTCAAAAATTATCTCTTCAAATATATACCTTGCCTCACTTTTTTTCTATTCTCTCTTTCTAGAAATCATTAAGTAGATTTTATACATTGTCATTTCATGTTTCTTTCCAGTTTTCATCTCTACATCTGTATCTTTCATTCTGGTTAATTTCTTCAGCTCTGTTTACTACTTTACTACAGAGATTTTCATTTATTGAATTTGCTTTTATCCTATTCACTGAACCTTTCAACTATATAATTTTTGTTGCTAAACATTCTTTTTTGTCAGAAGGTCTTATGACTTCTTCCTTACATATAGTTGTATACTTTAAATTCTTTTAAATTTTCTTCTACTATGAAAAAGTTTGGGAGTGCTGTAGTCTTCTTTTTTTTCTTTGAGACAGTCTTGCTCTGTCACCAGGCTGGAATGCCTCAGCCTCCCGAGTAGCTGGGACTACTAACACATCCAGCTCTTTTTTTTTTTAGTAGAGACGGGGTTTCACCATGTTGGCCAGGATGGTCTCAGTCTCCTGACCTCGTGATCCTCCCGTCTCAGTCTCCCAAAGTGCTGGGATTACAGGCGTGAGCCACCATGTCCGGCATGTAGTCTTGCTGATTGTGTTTCTTGTTTTTCCCTTGTAGTAGATAGCTTCTTCTCATACTTTGTAATTTTAATTGTGAATTTATTTCCGGTGTGCTTAGTTTTGTGTCCGTGTATATAAAATGTAACTTGGGTTGAGAAACCTGTCAAGAGTTTTTCATTTCCTCCTGCTATGTGACTCATTTTTCAGCAGCCTAGGATAAATATATGTTAATCTTTTTTTCTTTTATACCCTTGCAACACATGCTAGTATTAATTCAAGTGCAAAAATTAAAAATTAGTAAATTATATCTACTATTTTCTCCACTCGGAACTCTGAACATGAGTGTGCTTTCTTATACTCTTTGCAAAACAAAATGTGACCCTACTATTGTTACCATCCTGTGAATAACAGGAGTATCAGGGAGAATAGAGAAATGGAGGAAAGGAAATAAACAAAGATAATTGTATGACAAACATCACAGAACTAAAGCATGTAATTTTTTCAAATTGAAATGAACCTTGATTGGTACAATTAATAAAACTAAATCCACTTGAAGACACATAATCATGAAATTTCAGAACACAGTAAAAAAAGGTCTTGCAAGTTGCCACAGGGGAGTTAAAGGAGAGTTTCTTACAGAAGATCAAGAAGAATGCTATCAGACTTCTCAAAAACAACCATGAAATTTAAGATATAATGGAGAAAAACCTTTAAAATTCTGAGAGAAAATTATTTGCAGCCCTAGAATTATAAAGCTAAATGCCAACTTAGCATTTTGAAAGTAAATGTACAATAAAGTCTGCAAGTCTCCCAAATTTTGCTTCCCCAAAATACTTTCTTAGGAAGGTACTTGATAATTTTATTTCTCTAATTTTCTTGTCACTTCTGTTTTCTACCTCTTTGTATTTTTGCTTTACTTTATTAAGGATTCCCTCCATTTTACCTTTCAAACTTTTTAATAGGACCGTTTCACTTTTGCTAGCATTATTTTTAATTTTCAAGAGAGTTTGTTTTTCCATTAAACAAGCATCTTGTTTTGTGGATTCAATATATTCTCTCTCTAAGTTACTAATGATGGTGGAGTAAAGGTTGATTTTTCTTTTCTCATTGCATAGTTTGTTTCTGTCAAATTGCCATCTATTTTGTTTGTATTGGGCTTCATCTTATATATATATAAGTACATATATATATACACATTTTTTTTCCTTAGATATCTTATGACTATTGGTTCTCCTTTCATAATTTGCAGTAAGATTCTGTAAAACTGATTGGAGACTTTATGGCTATGGATTATAGAATGCTGAGCTTTGTGGTACAACTCTCCATCAGAAACGATGAAAAATGCTGAAAAATGCAAAATAACTTGTAAAACACTGGAGAGATTAAAAGGCAGTAGAGAAGTTTCAGGCTAATATTTGGATGACAGCTTGTAGCAGACAGGTTAGTGAACTATTCGGTGGTAGAGCACCAAAGCTGCTTGTCCACTAAAGGCATTTGTCAGTGCCACATACTTGAACTTAAGAAACTTTGGAGGAAAAAGGGTCAAAAGTTAAGGCTCATGAGCTCCATAAGGTAGTGAGACTTCAAGGATATCCTGTCCATATTGGACTGGGACCCAAAATGACTAAACACTTATTATAAGGAAAAATGGCTCAGGGATATCTTGGTGATGAAAAGTGCAGTAAATTGTAAATAAACAAAAAAAAGACGGTATAGCACAATGCCTAAAGACCAACCCTTATGTAAATTTGCAAACTGTGTCCTCTCTTATTTCCTTGAGCAGTGGTTTGTAGTTCTCCTTGAAGATGTCCTTCACATTCCTTGTAGATTCTATTCCTAGGTATTTTATTCTCTGTAGCAATTGTAATTGGGAGTTCACTCGTGATTTGGCTGTCTGTTTTTGCTATATAGGAATGCTCGTGATTTTTGCACATTGATTTTGTATCCTGAGACTTTGCTGAAGTTGCTTATCATCTTAAGGAAATTTGGGGCTGAGTTGATGGGGTTTTCTAAATATACAATAATGTCATCTGCAAACAGAGACAATTTGACTTCCTATTTTCCTAATTGAATCCCCTTTATTTCCTTCCTTGCCTGATTGCCCTGGCCAGAACTTCCAATACTATGTTGAATAAAAGTGGTGAGAAGAGGGCGTACTTGTCTTGTGCTGGTTTTCAAAGGGAATGCTTCTAGTCTTTGCCTATTCAGTATGATGTTGGCTATGGGTTTTTCAAAAATAGCTTTTATTATTTTGAGATGTTCCATGAATACCTAGTTTATTGAGAGTGTTTAGCATGAAGGGCTGTTGAATTTTGTCCAAGTCCATTTCTGCATCTAGTGAGATAATCATGTGAGCTTTGTCATTGGTTCTGTTTATGTGATGGATTACATTTATTGATTTACATACGTTGGACCAGCCTTGCATCCCAGGGATGAAACCGACTTGATGGTGATGGATAAGCTTTTTGATGTGCTGCTGGATTCGGTTTGCCAGTATATAATTGAGGATTTTCTCATTGATGTTCATCAGTGATAGTAACCTGAAATTTTATTTTTTTGTTTTGTGTCTGCCAGGTTTTAGTATCAGGGTGATGCTGGCCTCATAAAAAAAGGGAGGATTCCCTCTTTTTCCATTGTTTGGAATAGTTTCAGAAGGAACGGTATCAGCTCCTTTTTGTACCTCTGGTAGAAATCGGCTGTGAATCCGTCTGGTCCTAGACTTTTTTTGCTTGGTAGGCTATTAATTACTGCCTCGGTTTTAGAACTTGTTATTGGTCGGTTCAGGGATTTTACTTCTTCCTAGCTTAATCTTGCGAGGGTGTATGTGTCCAGGAATGTATCCATTTCTTCTGGATTTTCTAGTTTATTTGCATAGAGGTGTTTATAGTATTCTCTGACGGTAGTTTTATTTTTCCAGATTGGTGGTAATATCACCTTGATCATTTTTTTATTGCATCTATTTGATTCTTCTCTCTTTTTTTCTTTATTAGTCTGGCTAGTGGTCTATTTTGTTGATCCTATCAGAAAACCAGCTCCTGGATTCATTGATATTTTGAAGTATTTTCCATGTCTCTGTCTCCTGTAATTCTGCTGTGCTCTTATTTCTTGTCTTCTGCTAGCTTTTGAATTTGTTTGCTCTTGCTTCTCTAGTTCTTTTAATTATGTTAGGATGGTGATGTTAGATCTTTCATGCTTTCTCTTGTCAGCATTTAGTGCTATAAATTTCCCTCTAAACCCTGCTTTAAATGTGTCCCAGAGATTCTGGTACGTTGTGTCTTTGTTCTCACTGGTTTTGAAGAACTTCTTTATCTCTACTTTAATTTCGTTATCTACCCAGTAGTCATTCAGGAGCAGGTTGTTCAGTTGCCATGTAGTTATGTGGTTTTGACTGAGTTTCTTAATCCTGAGTTCTAATTTGATTACACTGTGGTCTGAGAGACTGTTGGTTATGATTTCCATTCTTTTGCATTTGCTGAGGAGTGTTTTACCTCCAATTATGTGGTCAATTTTAGAATAAGTGTGATGTGGTGCTGAGAAGAATGTATATTCTGTTGTTTTGAGATGGAGAGTTCTGTAGATGTCTATTAGGTCCACTTGGTCCAGAGCTGAGTTCAAGTCCTGGATATCCTTGTTAATTTTCTGTCTCATTGATCTGTCTGATATTGAGAGTGGGGTGTTAAAGTCTCCCACTATTGTTGTGTGGGCATCTAAGTCTCTGTAGGTCTCTCCATACTTGCTTTATGAATCTGGGTGCTCCTGTATTGGGTGCATATATATTTAGGATAGTTAGCTCTTCTTGTTGCATTGATTTTTTTACCATTATGTAATGCCCTCCTTTGTCTCTTTTGATTTTTGTTAGTTTAAAGTCTGTTTTATCAGAGACTAAGATTGCAACCCCCACTTTTTTTTGCTTTCCATTTGCTTGGTAAATATTCCTTCATTCCTTTATTTTGAGCTTATGTGTGTCTTTGCATGTGAGATGGGTCTCCTGAATATAGCCCATTGATGGATTTTGACTTTTTATCCAATTTGCCAGTCTGTGTCTTTTAACTGAGGCATTTAGCTCATTTACATTTAGGGTTAATACTGTTTTGTGTGAATTTGATCCTGTCATTATGATGCTAGCTGGTTATTTTGCCCATTAGTTGATGCAGTTTCTTTATAGCATCGATGGTCTTTACAATTTGGTATTATTTGGCAGTGACTGGTACCATTTGTTCCTTTCCATGTTTAGTGCTTCCTTCAGGAGCTCTTGTAAGGCAGGCCTGACAGTGACAAAAATCTCTCAACATTTGCTTGTCTGGAAAGGATTGTATTTCTCCTTAGCTTATAAAGCTTAGTTTGGCTGGCTATGAAATTCTGTGTTGAAAATCCTTTTTTTTAAGAATGTTGAATATTGGCCCCCACTCTCTTCTGGCTTGTAGGGTTTTTGCCAAGAGATCCACTGTTAGTCTGATGGGCTTCCCTTTGTGGGTAACCCAATCTTTCTCTCTGGCTACCCTTAATAGTTTTCCTTTCATTTCAACCTTATCAATCTGATAATTATGTTTCTTGGGGTTGCTCTTTTTGAGGAGTATCTTTGTGATGTTCTCTTTATTTCCTGCATTTGAATGTTGGCCTGCCTTACTAGGTTGGGGAAGTTCTTTTGGATAATATTCTGAAGAGTGTTCCTCAACTTGGTTCATTTTCCCTGTCAGTTTCAGGTACACCAGTCAAATGTAGATTTGGTCTTTTCACGTGGTACCATATTTCTTAGAGGCTTTGTTTGTTTCTTTTCACTGTTTTTTCTCTAATCTTGTCTTCTTGCTTTATTTCATTGAGCTGATCTTCAGTCTCTGGTATCCTTTTCCTGCTTGATCAGTTCAGCTGTATATACCTGTGTATGCTTCACGAAGTTCTCATGCTGTGTCTTTCAGCTCCATCAGGTCACTTCTGTTCTTCTCTCAACTGGTTATTGTAGTTAGCAATTTGTCTAACCTTTTTTCAAGGTTCTTAGCTTCCTTGCATTGAATTAGAATATGCTCCTTTAGCTCGGAGGAGTTTGTTATTACCCACCTTCTGAAGACTACGTCTGTCAATTTGTCAAACTCATTCTCTGTCCAGTTTTGTTCCCTTACTGGCAAGGAGTTGTGATTCTTTGTAGGAGAAGAGGCGTTCTTATTTTTGGAATTTTCAGCCTTTTTTGCACTGGTTTCTCCCCATCTTTGTGGATTTATCTACCTTTGGTCTTTGAAGTTGGTGAGCTTTGGATGGAGTCACTGAGCGGACATCCTTTCTGTTGATATTAATACTATTTCTTTCTGTTTGTTAGGAGAAAGACTGTTTTCCTTCTAACAGTTAGGCTCCTGTGCTGCAGGTTTGCTGGAGGTTCACTCCAGACCCTGTTTGCCTGGGTTTCACCAGCAGAGACTGCAGAACAGCAAAGATTGCTGTCTGTTTCTTCCTCTGGAAGCTTCATCCCAGAGGGGCACCTGCCAGATGCCAGTCAGAGCTCTTGTATATGAGGTGTCTGTTGGCCTCCACTGGGAGGTATCTCCCAGTCAGGATCATGAGGGTCAGGGAGTCACTTGAGGAGGCAGCCTGTCCCTTATCAGAGCTCGAACACTGTGCTGGGAAATCCACTGCTCTCTTCAGAGCTGCCAGGCAGGGATGTTTAAGTGTGCTGAAGCTGCATCCACAACTGACCCTTCCCCCAGGTGCTCTGTCCCAGGAAGATGGGGATTTTATCTATAAGTCCCTGACTGGGGCTTCTGCCTTTTTTCAGAGATGCCCTGCCCGTAGAGGAGAGGCAGTCTCGCCACAGTGGCCTTGCTGAGCTGTGGTGGCCTCCACCCAGTTCAAACTCCCTGAAGGCTTTCTTTGTACTGTGAGCATTAAACTGCCTCCTGAAGCTTCAGCAATGGCAGGTGCCCCTCCCCCCACCAAGCTTGGGCATTCCAGGTAGAGCTCAGGCTGCTGTGCAAACAGTGAGAATTTCAAGCCAGTGGATCTTAGCTTGCTGGGCTCCGTAGGGGTGGAATCTGCTAAGCCAGACCACTTGGTTCCCTGACTTCAGCCCCCTTTCCAGGGGAGTGAATGGCTCTGTCTCGCTGGCATTCCAGGTGCCACTGGGGTATGGGAAAAAAGCCCCTGCAGCTAGCTTGGTATCTGCCCAAATGGCCGCCTAGTTTTGTGCTTGAAACCCAGGGCCCTGGTGGTGTGGGCACTGGAGGGAATCTATCGGTCTGCAGGTTGTGAAGACTGTGGGAAAAGGGCAGTATCTGGGCCAGAGTCACGGTACAATCCCTAATTGCTTCCCTTGGCCTAGAGAGGGAGTTCCCCAACGCTTTGGGCTTCCTGGGTCAGGCGACGCCCCACCCTGCTTCAGCTCACCCTCTATGAGCTGCACCCACTGTCCAATCAGTCCTAATGAGATGAATCAGGTACCTCAGTTGGAAATGCAGAAATCACCCGCTTTCTGCATTGATCTCTCTGGGAGCTGTTTGTATTTGGCCATTGTGCCAGCCTCATCTCCACTGTACTATGATTATGTAAGATGTTCACATTTGGAGAAGCTGGGTGAAGGGCAGATGGGATATCTTTGTACTATTTTTGCAGCTTTGTTGTATGTCTGAAATTTTTTCAAAATTAAAAATTAAAAAAAACTTCTACCATAGAATATTATATTCTGCAAAAGCATCTTTCAAGAATGAGGTTGTAATGAAGACATTTTAAAACAAATCCTGAGGCAGCTTAATACTAACAGACCTTCACTGGGAAAAAACTGCTGAGAATGTATGTACATCATGCAGAAGGAAAGTGATCACAGTTAGAAGGTTGGCATTACAAGAAGAAATGGAAAAGAAAGAAAATGGACAACTGGCATTCCAGGCTGTGCAGAGGCTCCTGGGATCTGGCAGTCTCTGCTTTCTACGTTTTGTTCCTCCATGCTTGGACATGGTGCTTGCTGTCTGCTCTTGCTGAATTTTGGACTGCCACCTTCCAAACACTTTTGTAAGTAGTTTCCAGTCTCAAGTCCCTCTTTTTTCCAAAATGTACTTCAACATATGTAGTTGATAGCTTGATTGGGGTCCCAGGAAACAGACTCCTCTGATTGTGGAATCTGCTACTGACTTCTTCGAGCCCGAATGCAGTGAAGACCTAATTGCTGGTGAAAATCGTTGCTGTTAATCTATGGAAAGCAGTGGCATCATGATCACGTGTTATCCCGTGCTTGCTTGGGATGAAATGCCTACTGAAGAAAGGTTTCAGGGAAAGAAGTTGCACTGCGCTTCCCTGGTACTATCGTAAGGACGACTTTAAATACTGTGGATTGGGATAACTGTTTCTGACTATGCTGGAGAGATCAAAGGAAAAAATTACAAATTTAGTGTTCTCAACACTTAGTGTTCTCTGCTCAAAAAACAATCAGGGAAGCAGCAAACTTGTAAAGTAGCCCTAAAAGATTATTGCTTGTAGTTGTGGGTAGAATTCCATGAAAGTTGAATCCACAGCCCCATCAAGTCTCTAACATAAAAGATACGGTATCGATAGGTTAAGAACAAGTTTAAAAGAGGAATACTTGTGTGTGATTGGACGAACTGACAACCTTGAATCCCCCAATATCCTCAGGCCTTCCTTGTAAAAGAAGGCAGTTCCTCCTCCCCTATCTGAAGACACTTGCTTGCTTTCCCTTGATTGAAGATTCTGAGGTAATATCACCAGAAGATATTGACTTAACAAGGGAGACTCTTATTCTTCTCCAGGCTCACCTCCACCACCCTTCATTGCCTCCAGATAAACAACTACAGACATATTTCTGATACCATATGAAGACTACTTAGGAAGACATGGCTTGTATGTCCTGGGGAATATGTGTAAGAATAAGTGTTAAGATATTAGAGTCAGGAAGATGTAATATAATTCTGGATCAGACTGAATTTATCAATGAAGATTTTGAATTTAATGTTGTAGCCTGAAAGCTAAGACTGACTACAACAATTTGCTTGCTTGCTTGACTGAAACCTAGGCTAACTTGTCTCATTAAATGAGATTGAGATGTCAGAACTTCCTGGTGTGATAAAGAGGAAGCGATCCAAAGACTTAAAAGATATTAAAGTGTTAGAATGTTTTATCATGGCTATCACATCCCCACAACCACCCCAACTCCAAGGTAGTTCTCAGTCATATACCCCAGAGGACACTTCATTTACTAATGCATTAAAAAATGCTCTAGTGGCTGGGCGCAGTGGCTCACACCTGTAATCCCAGCACTTATGGGAAGCCAAGGTGGGCTGATCACGAGGTCAGGAGTTCAAGATCAGCCTGGCCAACATAGTGAAACCCTCTCTCTACTGAAATACAAAAATTAGCTGGGCATGGTGGCACATGTCTATAATCCCAGCTGCTCAGGAGGCTGAGGCAGGAGAATTGCTTGAACCATAACCTGAGAGGCAGAGGTTGTAGTGAGCCGAGATCACACCACTACACTCCAGCTTGGTCTACAGAGCGAGCTCCATCTCAAAAGAATGCTTTAGTGAGGGGAGCATTTCATGTTTGAAAATCTCTGTGGTGGCTGTGCTCTTCAGAACCCAGGGAGGATGATGAGAGATGCCAGCCTTGAAATGGGCTTTCTAGTTTCACTGGGAATGATGAGATCTCAGAGGGACAAAACTTAACCTCCAAAGACAAGATGGGAACAATCATTATAATTAGCCTGGGCAAAGTGGAAATAAGAGTGTTTTTGACTTCAGTCAATTACTTTTTCTGTGTCAATTTGCAAAGGATGAAAAGAAGCACTTTGCTTTTACATGGTAGGACCAGCAATACGCCATCACAATTTTGCCTTCAGACCATGTCAGTGTTCCCAAAGTGTAGTCTCCCCAGACCTGATCATTTTGTCATGCCATAGAACATTATTTTGGTTCACTACATTGATGACATTATGCTAAATTGGCCTGGTGAACAGTAAATGGCAAATTCCTTCACTAAGACCATACATGCCAAAATACCACCACACAAGTAAAGCTTCTAAATTACAATACTGCAGAGAATTTGAAGTTATTGCCTTCAAAGTGAAAGATGAGTTATTGCACCTTTGGAAAATCCCAATAAGAAAGTGACGTAGCATTTGGTGCACTTTGGATTTTTCAGTGCTAGAGACCACATTTGACTGTGCTGCTCTGATCCATTTACTGAGTGGTACTTAGCAATAGGAAGGTCCTTAGAATTTTGGGACCAGGGCACTTCCTCTTCTGCAGATAATTCTTTTGAGAAATAGCACCTGGTTTGCAACAGAGCTAACATGAGGTGGGTATTAACTGATTCATCAAGACACGAAGTTTGGTATATGAACAGTCCATCACCAAATGGAAATGGTATATACAGATATCAGGTTCAAATCGGTCATGAAGGCGTGAGAAGGTGGCTCAGGTTCTCTTGACACCAGTTCTTGGTGCGCTGCTGTGTCTCCATTAATTTACGTTGTTGGCCTCAGAGAAAATTCTTTATGATAAGTTGATAGAGAAAGAAAAATAATGAGCTCCTTTACAGACTGCTCTTTATGATATGTTGGCCTCAGCTACAAGTGGCACAATGTTGTATTAAACCATCAAGACTGTTCCTGGAAGACCATAAAAGTAAATCCTCCAAATGGGCAGAACTTCAAAATATGGTTTTCTGCTTCATATGAATAAAAAATAACCTGAGGTACCGATCTATACTAACACGTAGGAGTGGCTAATATGTGCAGATGCTTGATAAGAAATATGAGATTGTTTGAGAACAGCCTGGCCAACATGGAAAAACTCCGTCTCTAGTAAAAATAACAAAAATTAGCCGAGCATGGTGTTGTGTACCTGTAGTACCAGCTACTCAGGAGGCTGAGGCAGGAGAATTGCTTCATCCCAGGAGACAGATTGCAGTCAGCTGAGATCACGCCACTGTACTCCAGCCTGGGTGACAGCAAGACCCTGTCTCAAAAAAAAAAAAATCTCCCAAAATAATATTGTAAGATTGGCAAAAGTGTTATAGGGAAGAGGTATGTGGGTGTGCCTCTTGAAATGGACAAAATAAGCAGATTTCTGTGTCCCATTTGTTCATCCTATAAAAGATATATAAAGGAGGATCTCAGTCATCAGGTGGACAAGATAATTTATTTTGGGAATGGCAGCCTCCCTGGCATGTACATATATAAAAAGTATATAGGTACCATTATATACATACATACAGACTAGTATATAATATATATAAGCACCATAAACCTATATATAAGGTGACAATGGAGACCCTTTATGGATTTAATGAGGTGGATTCCTCTTACCAAGGATGATCTACCTACCGTCACTGCAGAATATCCAGTTTGCCAACAGCAGAGACCAAGGCCAAAAGTCCACCATTCCCTAGTAAAACCAGGCTGTCATCTGGAAACAGGTTGAGGTAAATTATTTTGGATGGTTTTTATTCTGGAAGGATAAATTATTTGTTTTACTAGATTAGAATATATCTATTCCTCTGTGTGTGTGTGTGTATAATTAGTCTTCCATCCCCACATTGCTTCTGCCAGAACCACCAAGTCCATGGAATTAACTGGTCTCGTGTGTGTGTATACACACACACACACATACATATATGCAAATACACACCCCATCATCTAGAAGTAACTGAGCTGACAGAATAGTGATATGGTCTAATTAAGTTTCAAATTACAACACAAACCTGGAGACAAGCCCAGGATGTTTGATGCTCTCCCATAGCTGTTGTTTGGACTTTGAATCAGTGACCAGTATGTGATTCTATCATATAAGACAGTGAAAAAACACACTTTAAAAAATATAAGGACAAGCTATCGAGGAACAAAAGACGAGTATTTAGAATGTTTAATAAACTACACATCAATGAAAAAAAGGCAAATATATCAAATGGCAGAAAATTTAAACAGGCAAAAGAGGAAATTCAAATGATCAAAAAAAAAAAAAAAAAAAACCATGAGCATGTGTTCAACTACATTAGTAATCAGAGAAATGCAAATCTAAACGACAATAAGATATTACTATACATTCATCAAACTGCAAGTTAAAAAAAATCTGACAGTGCACATGTTGAACAGAATGTAGAGTAACAGAAACTCCTATACAAGGGAGTAAAATTTATACAACCACTTTGACAAGCAGTTTGTCAATCTCTAGTAAAGTTAAACTAATCTTTTTCCAGTCTTTTAATTTTAAACTTTTGATACTTTTATCATTCATATATGTCTCTTGTAAACAGCATAGTATGGATTTTTTAAAAAATCTAGTCTTCATAAGCTTTGTTTTTTGATTGGAGCATTTAGTTTATTTGATAAAATTAATAATTTATTTGGATTTGATGCTACTTTTTACTATTTGCTTTCTGTTTTGATCAGCTGATCTGTGTTCTTTCTGTTCTTTGAGATTTTTTTCCATTTAAAAAAGTCCCCTTATTAGCTAGTAGTTGCATCCTCATACTATTTTTTAGTGATTACTCAAAAATT
>PVKP010025363.1:0-17697 GCA_004027715.1 Plecturocebus donacophilus | reverse complement strand
CTTCCAAAGTGCTGGGATTATAGGCATAAGCCACAGCGCCTGGCCTTATTGCTCCTTTTATAGTAATCTGTTTTATTACCCCAAAAGTAATCTGTTTTTTCCTCTTTTCAGCAGTTTTATTATGATGTTTGAGATTTCATTTATCCTACTTGGTGTTTGTAGGGCTCCTTGACTAGTGATGGTTTCATTTATTTATCTGTAATGGTAAATTCTTAGCAAATATGTATTCAAATATTGCCTCTGATTCTTCTTTTGCTTCTTCAAAGATTCCAATTACATGTATATTCGACTTTCTCTGCTCCCTTGTCTCTTACCCTCTTCTATTTTTTTTTTCCTTCAACTTTATAGCTTCATTGTAGATATCTTCTTCTGAATTTTCTTCTAGGGTTATCTTCAGCTGAATCTAAGCTGCAGTTGGGCCTAACAACCTAGTCCTTAATTTCAGCTATTTTATTTTTTACTTATATAAGTTATTTTTGTTTTTTAAATAGCCTAATTTCTGTGAAAATTCTCAATTTTGTCTTTCTTCTTTTTGAATATGTTAAGCCTATCTGTTTTGAAATCTGTATTTGGTAATTTCATTATCTAGGCCTCTGTGTAACTGTATCAAGCATACTTTGTGTTTCATTCAAGTTTTCTTCATGTTACTTTTGTCTTTTTGTATACTTATGTTTTAACTGAGTATTAAACATTGTATATAAAAAGTTACTGAGATAATTGAGACATAGAAAAATGTTACCGTCTTCCAGATAGGATTTGTATTTGTTTCTGGAATGTGGCTAGGCAAAGTAGCAATCCTTGAAAAAGAATTTTTTTAAAATTCCTCCTTCATTAGGATACTAGCTATGGGTCTGTCATATATGGCTTTTATTAGGTCAAAGTATGTTTCTTCTATAGCCATTTTCAAGGGTTTTTATCATGAAGGGATGTTGAATTTTATCAGATTCTTTTTCAGCGTCAATTGAAATAATCGTGGTTTTTGTGCTTCGTTCTGTTGATACGATGTATCACATTGATTGATTTGCATATGTTGAACCATCCTTGCATCCCAGGAATAAATCTCACTTGTTAATGGTGAATGATCCTTTTAATGTATTGTTGAATTTGGTTTGCTAGTATTTTGCTGAGGATTTTTACATCAATATTTATCAGTGATAATGGCCTGAAGTTTTCTTTTCTTTTTTTTTTTTTGATGTATCTTTGGTTTGGAAGTATTCCCTCCTCCACTTTTTTTTGGATCAGCTTGAGTAAGATTGATATTAGTTCTTCAAACGTTTGGTAAAATTGAGCAGTTGAGCTACTGGGTCCTAGGCTTTTCTTTGCAGGAGACTTTTTATTACAGCTTCAATGTCATTACTTGTTATTGGTTTGTTCAGGTTTTGGATTTCTTCATAGTTCAATCTTGTTGGGTTATATGTGGTTAGAAATTTATTCATTTCTTCTAGATTTTCTAACTTATTTGCATATAGTTTCTTGTAGTAACCACCAATTATCCTTTGAATTTCTGTGTCATTGGTTGTAATATCTCTGATTTCATGTCTGATTTTATTTATTTGAGTCTTTTCTCTTTTTCCATTAGTCTGGCTAAAGGTTTGTCATTTTGTTAATCTTTTTCAATAACCAAATTTTTGTTTCACTGATCTTATTTTTTTTTATTTCAGTTTCACTTATTTCTGCTCTAATCTCTATTTCATTTTTTTTCTACTAATTTTGACTTTGGTTTGCTCTTGCTTTTCTAGTTATTGAAGATACATTGTCATGTTGCTTATTTGAAGTTTTTCTTCTTTTTTGACTTAGGCATTTATAGCTATAAATTTCCCTCTTAGTACTGCTTTCACTGTATCCCATAGATTTTAGTATGTTGTGTTTCCATTGTCATTTGTTTCAAGAAATTTTTCAGTTTCCTTCTTAGTTTCTTCATTGACCCACTGATCATTCAGGAGCATATTGTTAATTTCCATGTATTGGTGTAGTTTCCAAAATTGCTCTTGTTATTGATTTCTGGTTTATTCTATTGTGGTCGAAGAAGATATTTGATATTATTTCAGTTGTTTTTTTTTTAATGTTGTAAGACTGGCTTGGTGGCCCAACGTATGGTCTGTCTGTAAGAATGATCCATGTGCTGAGGAAAAGAATGTGTCTCCTGCAGCCATTGGATGAAATAGTCTTCAAATATCTACCAGGTTCATTTGGTCTATAGTTCAGATTAACTCTGATATTTCTTTCTTGATTTTCTGTCAGGAAGATCTGTCCAGTGCTGAAAGTGGGGTTTTGAACTCTCAATCTATTATTGTATTAAGGTCTATCTCTCTCTCCCTGTAACTAATGATATTTGCTTTATATATCTGTGTGCTCCAATGTTGGATGAGTGTAATATTTACAATTGTTATATTCTCTTGCCAAATTGATCCTTTAATCGTTATAATGACCTTGTCTCTTATCGTTTTTGACTTGAAATCTGTTTTGTCTGATATAAGTATAGATACTCATGCCCTTTTTTGGTTTTGATTAGCTTGGAATATCTTTACCCATCCCTTTATTTTCAATCTGTATGTGTCTTTATAGCTGAAGTGTGTTTCTGGTCAGCAATAGAACATTGGGTCCTTCTTTTTTTTCAATCCATTCAGCCACTCTGCTATTTTTTAAAAATCAACTTTTATTTTAAGTTCTGGGGTACTTGTGTAGTATGTGCAGGTTTGTTACATAGGTAAACATGTGCTATGGAGGTTTGCTGCACAGAGCAGCCCATCATCTAGGTATTAATCTCAGCATTCATTGGCAATTCTTCCACGTGCTCTCTCCCCCCGAACCTCCTAATAGGCCCCAATGTGTATTGTTCCCCCCCACCATGTGTCCATGTGTTATCATTGTTCAGCTCCCACTTATAAAAGAACATGTGATGTTTGGCTTTCTATTCCTGTGTTAGTTTGCTGAGGGATAACAGCCTTCATCCATCGCCCTGCAAAAAACACAATGTCATTCCTTTTTATGGCTGGTTAGTATTCTACAGCATATATGTACCACATTTTCTTTATTTAGTCTTCCACTGATTGGTGAGCATTTGGGTTGATTCCACAGCTTTACTATTGTAAATAGTGCTGCAGTGAACATATGTGTGCATATATCTTTATGACAGATTGATTTCTGTTTCTTTGGGCATATACCCAGTAATGGGATTGCTGGGTCAAATGGTATTTCTGCTTCCAGATACCTGAGGAGTTGCCACACTGTCTTCCACAGTGGTTAAACTAATTTACATTCCCACCAACAGTGTAACAGTGCTCCTTTTTCTCTACACACTTGCCAGCATCTGTTGTTTCTTGACTTTTTAATGGTTGCCATTAAAAAGAAATGCTTTCAGACATGAGATGATATCTCATTGTTTTGATTTGCATTTCTCTAATGATCACTGATGTTGAGCTATTTTTCATATATTTGTTGACTGCATGAATGTCATCTTTTAAGAAGTATCTGTTCATGTCATTTGCCCACTTTTTAATGGGGTTGTTTGGTTTTTCTTGTAAATTTGTTTAAGTTCCTTATAGACTCTGGATATTAGACCTTTGTCAGATGGACAGATTGGAGAAATTTTCTCCCATTCTGTAGATTGTCTGTTCACTCTGATGATAGTTTCTTTTGCTATGCAGAAGCCGTTTAGTTTAATTAGATCCCATTTGTCATTTTTTGCTTTTGTTGCAATTGCTTTTGGTGTTTTTGTCCTGAAATCTTTGCCTATGCCTAGGTCCTGAATGGTATTGCCTAGATATTCTTCTGTGGTTTTTACTGTTTGAGGTTTTACATTTAAGTCTTTAATACATCTTGAGTTAATTTTTGTCAGGTTTATCAAAGATCAGATGGTTATATGTGTGTGATCTTATTTCTGAATTCTCTATTCTGTTTCGTTGGTCTCTGTGCCTGTTTTTTTACTAGTACCATGCTGTTTTGGTTACTGTAGTTTTGTAGTGTAGTTTGAAGTTGGGTAGTGTGATGCCTCCAGCTTCGTTCTTTTTGCTTAGGATTGTCTTGGCTATACAGGCTCTTTTTTAGTTGCATATGAATTTTAACATAGTTTTCTAATTCTGTGAAGAATGTCAGTGGTAGTTTAACAGGAATAGCATTGAATCTTTAAATTACTTTGAGCAGTATGGCTACTTTCATGATATTGATTTTTTCCTATCCATGAGCATGGAATGTTTTCCCATTTGTTTGTGTCCTTTCTGATTTCCCTAAGCAGTGGTTTATAGTTCTCCTTGAAGAGGTCCTTCGCTTCCCTCGTTAACTGTATTCCTAGGCATTTTATTCTGTTTGTAGCAATTGTGAATGGGAGTTCATTCATGATTTGGCTCTCCGCATGACTGTTGTTGGTGTATAGCAGTGCTAGTAATTTTTGCACATTGATTTTGTATCCTGAGAGTTTGCTGAAGTTGTTTATCAGCTTAAGAAGCTTTTGGGCTGAGACAGTGGAGTTTCCTAGATGTAGGATCATGTCATCTCCAAACGAAGACTACTTGACTTCCTGTTTTTCTACTCAAGTACCTTTTATTTTTTTCTCTTGACCGCTTGCCCTGGCCAGAACTTCAAATACTATGTTGAATAGGAGTAGTGAGAGAGGGCAACCTTGTCTTGTGCCAGTTTTCAAGGAGAATGCTTCCAGCTTTTGCCCATTCAGTATGACATTGGCTGTGGGTTTGTCGTATATGGCTCTTACTTTGAAGCGTGTTCCTTCAATACTTAGTTTATTGAGAGTTTTTAACATGAAGGAATGTTGAATTTTATCAAAGGCCTTTTCTGCATCTGTTGAGGTAACCGTGTGGTTTTTGGTTTTAGTTCTGTTTGTGTGAGAATTACATTTATTAATTTGTGTGTGTTGGAGCAACCTTGCATCCCCGGGATGAAGCTGACTTGATCGTGGTGAATACACATTTCTGTGTGCTGTTGGACTGAGGATTTCTGCGTTGAGGTTTATCAGGGATGTTGGCCTTCAGTTGTTGTCGCTGTGGTTGTATCTCAGAGGCCAGGCGTTGGTGTCAACATGATGCTGCCTCGTAAAATGAGTTCGGGAGGAGTCCCTCCTTTTCAGCTGTTTGGAATAGTTTCAGTAGAAGTGCTACCACTCCTCTTTTACCTATGGCAGAATTCAGCTGTAAATCTGTCTGGTCCTGGGCTGTTACTGGTTGGTGGGCTATTTATTACTGCCGCAATTTTAGAACTCACTGTTGGTCTATTCAGAGATTCAGTTTCCTTCTGGTTCGGTTTTGGGAGGGTGTATGTGTCCAGAAATTTATCTATTGCCTCTAGATTTTCTAGTCTATGTGTATAGAGGTGTTTATAGTATTCTCTGATGGTAGTTTGTATTTCTGTGGGGTCAGTGGTGATAATCCCCTTTTCATTTCTAACTGCATCAATTTGGTTCTTCTATCTTTTCTTATTAGTCTAGCTAGTATAGTCTATTTTATTAATTTTTTCAAAAAACAACTGTTAGATTCATGATTTTTTCAAAGGTTTTTGTGATTGTGTGTGTCTCTGTCTCCTTCAGCTCCTCTCTGATCTTGGTTATTTCTTGTCTTCTGCCTGCTTTGGGGTTTGTTTGCTCTTGGTTCTCTAGTTCTTTTAGTTGTGACGTTAGGTTGTCAATTTGAAATCTTTCTAGCTTTTTGAGGCCATTTAGTGCCATAAATTTCTCTCTTAGACTGCTCTAGCTGCCTCTTGGAGATTCTGGTATGTTGTTTGCTTGTTCTCATTAGTTTCGAATAACTTCTTGATTTCTGCCTTAATTTCATTGTTTACCCAGGAGCCATTCAGGAGCAGTTTGTTTAATTTCCATGTATTTGTGTGGTTGTGAGTGAATTTCTTAATCTTGAGTTCTAATTTGATTGTGCTGTGGTCTGAGAGGCTGTTTGTTATGTTTCAGTTTTTTGCATTTCTGAGGAGTGTCTTACTTCCAATTATATGATTTAGAGCAAGTACCATGTGGCAATGAGAAGAATGTATATTCTTTTGTTTTTGGGTGAAGTTTTCTGTGGATATCTATCAGGTCCATGTAATCCAGAGCTGAGTTCAGATCCTGAATAGCTTCGTTAATTTTCTGTCTCAATGATCTTTCTAATATTGTCAGTGGGGTGTTAATGTTTCCCACTATTATTGTGTGGGAGTCTAAGTCTCTTTGTAGGTCTCTAAGAACTTGCTTTATGAATTTGGGTGCTCTTGTATTAGGTGCATGTATATATGGTGCATATGTACTTAGGAGAGTTGGCTCTTCTTAGTGAATTGAGTCTTTTACCATCATGTAGTGCCCTTCTTTGTTTTTTGTTTTTTGTTTTTTGAGACAGAGTCTCGCTCTGTTGCCCAGACTGGAGTGCAGTGGTGCGATCTTGCCTCACTGCAGCCTTCACCTCCCGAGTTCAAGCAGTTCTTGTGCTTCAGCCTCCTGGGTAGCTGGGATTACAGGTAGGCGCTGCCATGCCCAGCTAATTTTTGTAAAAGCCCGTTCAGACAGGCTTTCTCCATGTTGGCCAGGCTGGTCTCAAACTCCTGATCTCAAGTGATCCACTGGCCTCGGCCTCCCAAAGTGTTGGGATTACAGACGTGAGCCACTGTGCCTGGCCTTTGTCTTTTTTGATTTTTGTTTGATGTCAGTTTTGATTTTTGTTGATTTAACGTCTGTTTTGTCAGGAAGTAGAATTGCAATCCCTTCTTTTTTCTGTTTTCCATTTGCTTGGTAAAATTTCCTCCAACCCTTTATTTTGAGCCTATGTGTGTTTTTGAACATGAGATGTGTCTCTTGAAGACAGTATACTGATGGCTCTTGACTCTTTATTCAGCTTGCCATCTGTGTCTTTTAATTGGGGCATTTAGCCCATTTACATTTGAGGTTGACACTGTTATGTGTGAATTTGACCATCATCATGATACTAGCAGGTTATTTTGTAGACTTGTTTATGTAGCAGCTTCGTAGTGTCACTGCTCTGTGTACTTTAGTGTATTTTTGTAGTGTCTGGTAATGGTTTTTCTCTCCATATTTAGTGCTTCCCTCAGGAACTCTTGCAAGGCAGCCTGGTGGCGATGAATTCCCTCAGCATTTACTTCTCTGAAAAGGATCTTATTTCTTCTTTGATTATGAAGCTTAGTTTGGGCAGTTATGAAATTCTGGGTTGGAAATTCTTTAAGAATGTTGAATATTGGCCCCAAATCTCTTCTGGCTTGTGGGGTTTCCACTAAGAGGTCTGCAATTAGTCTGATGGGATTCTGTTTGTAGGTGACCTAGCCTTTCTCTCTGGCTGCCCTTAACATTTTGTCTTTCATTTTGACTTCAGAGAATCTGATGATTATATGTCTTGGGGTTGATTTTCTCATGGAGTGTGTTACTGGAGTTCTCTGAATTTCCTGAATTTGAATATTGACCTGTCTTGTTAGGTTGGCGAAGTTCTGGATGATATCCTGAAGTATGTTTTCCAACTTGGTTTCATTTTCCCCATCTCTTTCAGGTACCCCAATCAGTCAATAGGTTCACCATCTTTAAATAATCCCATATTTCTCAGAGATTTTGTTTATTCCTTTTCATTATTTTTTCTCTATTCTTATCTGTTTACCTTAATTCAGCAAGATAGTCTTCAAGCTCTAAGATTCTTTCCATTGCTTGGTCTGTTTGGGTATTGATACTTCTGATTGCCTTGTGAAGTTCTTGCTCCATGAGGTCATTTATGTTCTTCCCTAAACTGGCTGTTCTGATTGTCAGCTCCTGTAATGTTTTATCATGATTCTTAACTTTTTCCATTGCGCTGGAACATGTTCCTTTAGTTCAGCGAAGCTCGTTATTACCCACCTTCTGAAGCCTACTTCTGTCATTTATCCAGCTCAGTCTCAGCCCAGTTCTGTGCCCTTGCTGGACAGATGCTGCCATCATTTGTAAAGAAGCAGCGCTGGCTTTTTGAGTTTTTAACATCTTTGTGTCGATTCTTTCTCACCTTTGTGGACTTACCTACCTTTGATCTTTGGGTTTGCTGACCTTGAATGGGGTTTTGTGTGGTCTTTGTAGTTGTTGTTTTCTGTTTGTTTGTTTTCCTTTTAACAATCAGGCCCATTTGTGCAGGGCTGCTGTGGTTTGCTGGGGGTCCACTCCAGACCCTAGTAGCCTTGCACCCTCCTGCACCTAGAGATGTCACCAGTGAAGGCTGCAAAAACAGCAAATAGGACAGCCTGCTCCTTCCCATGGGGTCACCATCCCAGGGAGGCACCAACCTGATGCTGTCCCAAATGCTCCTCTAGGAGGTGTCTGGAGACCCCTATTGGGAGGTCTCACCCAGTCAGGAGGAATGGGATCAGGGACCTGCTTCGAGAATCAGTCTGGCTGCCCCTTGGCAGAGCACTGGGAGGAACCCTCACTTCCAGATCACCTGGACTTTCCAGAGCCAGCAGGCTGAACCACAGATACGGTGGCTGCCACTCCCCACAGTGTCTCCATCCCAGAGAGAGATCAGGGTCCTGTCCGTAAAGCCCTGGCTGGAGTTTCTGAAATTCCCACAGGGAGGCCCCACCCAGTGGGGAGGGATGGATTGGGGTCCCACTTAAAGAAGCAGTCTCACCAGGATCTACCACAGCAGCTGTGCTATGGGGAATTCCTTTTGGTCTGGACCTCACAGACTCCTGGCTTAAACCTAGATGGTGGCTGCCTCTCCTCCTGGGAACTTGGTGGTCTCAGGCAGTCTCCAGCCTGCTGCCAAAGGCCGGCTAGAATTCCAAGCCAGTGGGTCTTAACTTGTGAGGTGCCTCGGGAGTGGATCCCGCAGAATGACAGTTAGTGTCCTGGCTTCAGCCCCTTTCCTGGGGGGACGCATGAAGGATCTCCTGTCTCACCATAATTCCCGGGTCTCCGTGCTTGCCCAAGCAGCTGCCGAGGGTTCACACAGCTCTGTGCTTGGGAACCAAGGCCTTGATGGGCTCACGAGGGGATCTCCTGATCTGTGGGTTGCAAAGATCTGTGGGAAAAGCATGGTTTCCTGGGTGTGGTTGTACAATCACTCACAACCTTTCCTGGCTAGGCTGGGGGCTCACCTGGTTCCACACCGCTCATGGGTGGGCTATCACCCCACCTACCTTTCCTCACTCCCTGTGGGTTATACCGACCACCCAATCAGTCCCAATACGATGGTTATTTTATGGTCTTCTCTTTCTTATCTCCTTCCTTCCTGTCTTTCTTTTAGTGAAGATGACTGTCTCTGATAATAGGGTTTAATTTCTTGCTTTTTATTTTTTGCATATCCATTGTATGTTTTTTATTTCAGGTTACCATTAGGCTTACAAATAGTATCTATTACCCATTATTTCAAGACTGCTTACATAAACAAAGAAGCAAAAAATCGTAATAATGGGTAGGTTAACTGCACTCTGACTTCATCCCCTGTCCTTTAAACTTTTAAAATTTATATATTTTTAAATTTTTAATTTATATTCTCTTGTCTATGTCTTGAATAGTTATGTTTTATTAGTTCATCTTTTAGTCTTTCTAGTCAAGGTAAGAGTAGTTTACACACCACAGTTGCAGTGTTATAATATTCTGTGTTTTTCTGTGTGCTTACCATCCCCAGTGAGTTTTATACCTTCAGATGATCTTACTGCTCATTAACATCCTTTTCTTTCTGATTCAAATACTTCCTTTAGCATTTCTTGCAGGACAGGTCTGGTCTTGCTGAAATCCCTCAGCCTTTGTCCTTCATGTATGAAAGATATTTTCGACAGATACAGTATTTTAGGGTAAAAGTTTTTTTCCTTCAGCACTTTAAATATGCTATGCCACTGTCTTCTGGACTATAAGGTTTCCACTGAGCAGTCTGCTGCTAGCCATATCGAAACTCCCATGCATGTTTTTCTTGTATTTTTCTACTTTTAGGATCTTTTCTTTATTGTTGACCTTCGGGAATTTGAGGTCCTCTTCTTTGGGTTAAATCTGCTTGGTGTTCTGTAGCCTTCTTGCAGTTAGATGTTGATATGTTCTTCCAGGTTTGGGGAGTTCTCTGTTATTATTCCTTTGAATAAACTTTCTCTCCCTATCCTTTTCTCTACCTCCGACTTTAAGGCCAATAACTCCGATGCATTCTCAGTACATCATTTGCAGTTTTCAGTTCCAGAATTTCCGTTAGATTCTCTTTAATTATTTCAATCTCTTTGTTCAGTTTATCTGATAGAATTCTGAATTCCGTTTCTGTGTGATCTTGAATTTCTCAGAGTTTCCTGAAACTGGCTATTTTGAATTCTCTGTCTGAAAGGTCACACATCTCTGTTTCTTGGGTGTTGTTCCCTGATGCCTTGTTTAGTTCATCTGGCGAGGCCATGTTTTCCTGAACGGTTTTGATGGTTGTGGATATTCTTTGGTGTCTGGGCATTGAAAAGTTAGGTACTTATCATAGTCTTTGCAACCTGGGCTTTTTGTGTCTATTCTTCTTGGGAAGGCTTTTGAGGTATTTGAAAGCACATGGGTGTGTTACCTGAGTTGTGTTTGTATTTCAGGGCACCTTAGCCCAGCAACACTATGATTCTTCAGTCTCATAGAGGTGCCACCTTGGTGGTCTTAGATGAGATCTGCCTGACTTCTCTGGATACCAGGCAAAGATTTTTGTTCTCTTCCCTTACATTCTCCCAAACATAGTGTCTGTCTGTCTCTCTCTCTCTCTCCCTGTCTCTCTCTCTCTCGCTTGCGCGCTCTCTCTCTCTCTCTCTCTCTCACTGTCTCTCGCTCTCTCGCTCTCTCTGTGCCGAGCTGCCTGGAGTTGGGTGTGAAGTGACACAGGCTCCCCTGTGGCCACTACCACTGGGACTGCACTGGGTCAGACCTGAAGCCAGCACAGTAGTGAGTTCCGCCCAAGGCCTGCCATAACCACTGCCCGACCGTGGCCTCTCTTTGCTCAAGGCCCTGGGGCTCTACAGTCGGCAGATGGTGAAGCTGGCTAGGCTTATGTTCTTCTCTTCAGGGCATTGGGGTTCCCCAGGCGGGCGGGTCCAGAGGTGCTGTCCAGGAGCCAGGTACTGGAACCAAAAACCTTAGAATAACCTGGTGTTCTGTGATACTGCAGCTGAGCTGTCACTCAAACCATGAGTCACAGTTCTTTCCACTCTTCCCTCCCCGTTCCACAGGCAGCCCATGGCTCCCACCGCCAGGGCCCACGCGGGCTACTGACAGACTCCTGCCAGTGTTCACTTACAGCCCAGGGCTCTTCCTTCCGGCTGTTGTAAATACCGCCAGGCGTGGGATCACCTCTGTGCCCAGTAGGCTCCCCTCTGGTGCAGGGCACCTTGAAATGCCGTTGAAGATCCCAGGCCTGGCCTCAGGGACTGCAGGAGCCCTCTTGTTGCTGTACGTTGCTGCAGCCAAGCTGGTATCTAAGGTACAAAGCGAAGTCTCCTTTCTTTTTCCCTCTGCTCTTCTCAAGCAGAGTCTCTCACCGTAGTCCCGACAGCTAGGAATATGCTGGGTCTCACCTGAAGCCAGCAGCCCTCAGAGTCTTACCCAAGGCCCACGGCGTATCACCTGGATATCGCTGCTGGTTATTACGGGCCCGGGAGCTCTTCAGCCAGCAGGCGATGGATCCCGACAGGACCGGGTTTTTCTTTCAAGGCAATGGGCTCCCTTCTGGCCCTGGGTGTGTCTGGAAATGTCGCTCAGGAGGAAGGGCCTGAAATGGGGACCTCACAACTCTGACCATTGCCCTGTCCTACCTTGGCTGACCTGGTCTCCAAGATGCAAGACGGCATTCTCTTTCCTCTTCCCTCTCCTCTCCTCAAGCGGAGTGGAGGGGTCTCTTTTGGAGCCAAGAGCTACACTGCCTGGGGCTGTGGAAGGGCCGGTGCAAACACTCCCTTAGCTGCGTTGGCTGGTGTCTCAGTAGGTCACGTGCGCCCCAAGCCCACTGGCTCCGAGCCCAGCTCAGCACTAGGACTTGCCTCAGGGTTACAGTCCTCATGGCATAGACTGCCTTTCAAGTTTATTTCTGGGCCCAGAGCACTCTAGCCCACGGTGGCGAGGCTTGCTGGAGCTCAGGTTCCCAGCACTGGCAGGCAGTTCCCCTCCAGCGAGAGCCATCAGTGCCCCTCCGTGGGCGGCATCAGCTGAGTTCGGTCTGGTTTTGCTTTCTCCTGTGACGCGGCAGTACTGAGTTCAGTGCAGAGTCTCCTCATCACTGCGCTCTCGCTGTCCCCCAAGTGCACAGGTTCTTTCTCTGTGCCACATGGCCACTGTTGGGCGATGCAGGAAGGGTGGCCCCGGCAATTCCACACTGCCTTTGCTGCCCTCTTCGGTGCCTCTTTCAGTGACATGAAGTTAAAATCGGGACTGTGAGCGCGCACCTGACTTTTGCTTTCATGCCTTTATGTAGAGTTGTTGAATTTGGCGTTCCTGCTGGGGCGACGGTCCATGGAGCCTTCTAGTCAGCCAGTTCGCTCCACCCCTCCCCAGACTAGCAGTCTTGGTCACCGTAATTCAGCTTCAAGAATTGAGATCACTTGTTGCTGAGTTTTAGTCTGCTTCCACTCACCCTTACTCCTAGGGTATAGTTCTTTGAGATCTCAGCCCCAAAACAGAGGGAATTGCAAGGCCCTCATCGTGGAGCCCGAAACTCCGGTTTCTGCCTCCTAGTTTCTTAAAGCTGTGAGAAGTGCTGCTCCGCTGTGCAGCGTCTCCAGCCGCTTTTGAAATAGGCAGAGTAGGGACAGCTGATAGCAAAATATTCGGTGTTTTCAGTAATGTGATAAAGGATATTGACTTAGTCTCCAGCCAGAAGGATTTTACTTCATTAAAAGTGGCCTCTAGGAGTGCCCTCCAGTTCATAAGACCGTCGCAATCATACTGTGTCTGGCTCCTCTAGATGACAAGGTAAATCATGGGATTTCTTTAAAAATGGCAGAATCATCTAAGGGTGCTTTGTTGCTATAGCTTGTAAGTTCCGTTGGCTTTTCTCTCTGGTTTAGAACATAAGAAGACGTGTTGCTGGCTGTGTATTGTAAGTAGGAGTGGGGATGCCCGGATTTTGTCAGTGAAGGTAACTTCCAGCAGGGCCCCTGTGCAGGCCCTCTCATTCCGCTAGACTAAATTCAGAATCAAGAGTCACCAGAGGGCTGGGTGCGGTGGCTCACAGCTGTAATCCGAGCACTTTGGGAGGCCGAGGCAGACAGATGATGAGGTCAGGAATTCGAGACCAGCCTGGCCAGCATGGTGAAACCCCATCTCTACCAAAAATACAAAAGATTAGCCAGACATGGTGGCATCCACATGTAATCCCAGCTACTCTGGAGGCTGAGGCAGGAGAATCGCTTGAACCCAGCAGGCGGAGGTGGCAGTGAGCCGAGATCGCACCACTGCACTCCAGCCTGGGGACAGCGAGACTCTGTCTTAAAAAAAATTAAAAAGAATCACCAGGAACAGAAGGGCCAACAGAAATAACTACTGTAGAATAAGGCTGCAAAGTAGTTGATTTGGCTGATGTTTCCATCCGAGCCCATGGGATACACAAAGGAGCTCGTGCCAGTGTCCTCTGCAGCCCGAGCAGCAAGGCTGAAGGTGAACCCGTTGCCACTGCGTGCTTTTCTGAAGGAAGAGGCAGACACTTCCCCTTCTCTCCAGCGCTGTATCACTGCCACCGCCTCCCCGGGACACCCTGGTCTTGAGCTATCTTACCTCAGCACAGTTTCAAGACGGCAGTCCAAATGCCTGGAGTTTTCCGGGGTACTCCCACATTTCATTCGTTTTGGCCTTTGTCCATTTAAATGTGAAATTTTGATATTTTGACAACCGATCTACCTTAAAAAATTATTGTAAAATGTGCATAATGTACACTTTGCCATTTTAACCGTTTTAAAATGTAAAACTTAGTGGTGTTGAGTACATTCACCTTGTTCTGCTACTGTCCCCACCATTCACTTTTCAAATGTTTTCATTTCCCAAACTGAAACTACGTACTATTAAACAATAACTCCCATTCCACCAGGGGAAGCCCCATTCCACTTTCTGCCTGTGAATGTGACTACTCTGTGTACCTTGTGTAAGTGGGATCATACATGATTTGCCTCTCGATATCTGATTTATCTCACTTAGCATAATGTCTTCAAGGTTAATGTGCGGCATGTGTCAGAATTTCATTCCTTTCTAACACACAGTGATATTCTGTTGTATGTCTATATCCGCTTCCGTTTATCCATTCATCTGCCAATCGTTGTGTAGATTATTTTTACTTTTTGGTTATTGTGAATAATGTTGCTATGAACATTGATATACAAATATCTATTCAAGTCCCTGCTTTCAATTCTTCTGGTTATATACCCAGAGGTGAAATTGCAGGATCACAGATTAATAGTGATCCTACGTTTCTGGCTTTTGAGGAGCCGCTATGCTGTTTTCTATACCAGCTGCACCATTTTACATTCCCACTAGCAACGTACAAGGGTTCTGTTTCTCCACATCCTTGTCAACAATTGTAATTTTCTGTTTTTTTGGTAACAGCCGTCCTAATAGATGTGAAATAGTGCCTCACTGTGATTTGATTTCCATTTCCATAATGATTAATCAAACTACCTTTGTTTTGCCAGACTTGACACCTAGCCTACTTTTTGGTATCTAGAATTAGGATAAAACTCCTTTGCTAGACCACATGTGGCTTTTTGGTTAAAAAGATAAGCACCATCAAAATCTACCTGAGGGATGGCTGAATTATCAGAGTCTGTGTGTTGAGTCTTTAGCATATGTGGTAGTTGAGGGCTCTGCGCTTAGGCCTCACAGGCCCCGCTCAAGGAATGTGAGTAGGGAACATCTTAACCCTTCCCATCTCGAGGCACTGTTAAATCCACTTCAAATACAATGGCTTGCGCCTTTTTACTATTGGGGAAAATTTGACATTCATTTCCAAGAGGTGCCATCTTTCCTTTCAATGTGTTTCATGGGTCATGTGATCTCCGATTACTAAGGTGACATTTAGGACAATTTTATGGCAAATTGAGTCCCAAATTACAGCCCCTGAAGGGGTACGCATTAATAATGGTCTGTAAGAGCATCAGTGGGGGGCCTAAGACAGGTTCCAGTGCAATCAAATGCAGTTACTGATGTAGCATTTCAGCAAGACCAAGAGGAATGTATTATTAAAGACACATGTGCTCATCTTCTTTTTTCAAGAAAGGAGTACTCAAATTATCATAGACACCCACTGGATTGTGGAATAATGAAGACAGAATTATTTTTGCATGAATTGGGATTTCCTTGTGGCTGAGTTAAGAAGCATGACCCACTATGAGTGAATTGGAATGACCTTTTTTTCTAAGCATCAACCTCTTTGATTGTTTTATTTCTTCTTTAGGCATTTCTAGGCATTTTACTTTTCAGATGTGAGGAGTCAATGCCTCTAGCACAGGCAGTATGAGAAAGCCTGGCTGGGTCATTAGTAAGCAAAACCTGGGGGAAAAAATAGAATACTTTTCGTTCTGAGAGATTTCACGATTTGAATGCATCTGTGCATAATAATGTGCAGAGTTTTGTAAGATGCTATTAAAGCAGGTGGGTTTCCTACCTTTTGAGAATCTCCTCTAGAAACCAGACATCGACGCTGATATTCATGTGGCTGCACATGCATGTATGATCATGAATGTGAATAAAAATAAGAGTGAGACAAGAAAATTGTGTTCTATCAAGCGACAAGCAATATACCCTAGGATTTAGGTAGCTTTTTTTCATACATTTAATATTAGATGATTATTGGATTTTTTTTTTTTTTTTTTTTTTTTTGAGACGTAGTATTGCTCTCTTACCAGGCTTGAAGGCAGTGGTGTGATCTCAGCTCACTGCAACCTCCACCTCCAGGGTTAAAGCAATTCTTCTGCCTCAGTCTCCCAAGTAGCTGGGATTACAGGCACGCGCCACCACACACAGCTAATTTTTGTATTTTTAGTAGAGACAGGGTTTCACTGTGTTGGCCAGGATGGTCTCAATCTCTTGACCTCATGACCTACCCGCCTTGGCCTCCCAAAATGCTGGGATAACAGGCATGAGCCACTGAGCCTTCCCTGGATTCTTTTTTTTTATAGTAACTTTTATTACTCTATACAGGCATTGTACTAGACATCTTTTATTATTATACTTTAAGTTCTGGGGTACATGAGCAGAATGTGCAGGTTTGTTATGTAAGTATATACGTGCCATGGTGGTTTATTGCATCCATCAACACGTCATCTACATTAGGTATTTCTCCTAATGCTATCCCTCCCGTAGCCTCCCACCCCCTGACAGGCCCATGTGTGATGGTCCCCTCCCTGTGTCCATGTGTTCACATTGTTCAATTCCCACTGAGTGAGAACATGCAGTGTTTGGTTTTCTGTTCCTGTGTTAGTTTGCTGAGAATGATGGTTTCCAGCTTCATCCATGTCTCTGAACAGGACATAAACTCATTTTTATGGCTGCATTGTATTCCATGGCATATATGTGCCACATTTTCTTTATCCAGTCTATCATTGATGGGCATTTGGGTTGGTTCCAAGTCTTTGTTACTGTGAACAGTGCCGCAATAAACATATGTGTGAATGTGTCTTTACAGTAGAATGATTTGTAGTCCTTTGAGTATTATATAAGTATTAAGTTTTTAATCCATCTTGAGTTAATTTTTATATAAGGTTAAGGAGGCATCCAGTTTCTGCTTTCTGCATATGGCTAGCCAGTTTTCCCAACACCGTTTATGAAATAGGGAATCGTTTCCCCGTTGCTTGTTTTTGTCAAGTTAGTCAAAGATCAGATGGGTGTAGATGTGTGGTGTTTATTTCTGAGGCCTCTGTTCTGTTCCATTGGTCTATATCTCTGTTTTGGTACAGTACCGTGCTGTTTTGATTACTGTAGCCTTGTAGTATAGTTTGAAGTCAGGTAGTGTGAGGCCTCCAGCTTTGTTCTTTTTGCTTAGGATTGTCTTGGCTATACAGGATTTTTTTTTTTGGGGGGGTTCCATATGAAATTTAAAGTAGTTTTTTCCAATTCTGTGAAGAAACCCAATGGTAGCTTGTTGGGGATAGTATTGACTCTATAACTTACTTTGGGCAGTATGGACATTTTCACGATACTGATTTTTTTCTAACCATGAGCATGGAATGTTTCTCCATCTGTTTGTGTCCTCTCTTATTTCCTTGAGCAGTGGTTTGTAGTGCTCCTTGAAGAGATCCTTTACATCCTTTATTAGTTGTATTCCTAGGTATTTTATTCTCTTTGTAGTAGTGGTGAATGGGAGTTCACTCATGATTTGGCTGTTTGTCTGTTATTGGGGCATAGGAATGCTTGTGATTTGTCCACATTGATTTTGTATCCTGAGACTTTGCTGAAGTTGCTTATCAGCTTAAGGAGATTTTGGGCTGAGTTGATGGGGTTTTCTAAATATACAATCATGTCATCTGCAAACCAGGACAATTTGACTTTCTCTCTTCCTAATTAAATACCCTTTATTTCTTTCTCTTGCCTGATTCCCCTGGCCAGAACTTCCAATACGATGTTGAATAGGAGTGGTGAGAGAGGGCATCCTAGTCTTGTGCCTGTTTTCAAAGGGAATGCCTTCAGTTTTTGCCCATTCAGTATGATATTGGCTGTGGGTTTGTCATAAGTAGTTCTCATTATTTTGAAATACATTCTGTCAATACCTAGTTTATTGAGAGTTTTTAGCATGAAGGGCTGTTGAATTTTTCAAAGCATCT
>PVKP010025362.1:0-33785 GCA_004027715.1 Plecturocebus donacophilus | reverse complement strand
AGAGAGAGAGAGAGAGAGAGAGAGAGACAGAAACAGAGACAGAGACAGGGAGAAAAATACAGACGTATCTTCTTAGTCCCCCAGGACCTCTTCAAAAGGTCTCTCTTTTCTTTTCATTTCTAACTACCATACTAGATACTACCTCCGTTATGTCAGAATGTGCCCTATTTGCATGGATCTGTCTAAAGTCATGGGACTCCGAGTTACATTTCTCATATTTCACAGAGACACAATCAGAGCACATGCTGATCCTTTGCCTCTCTTCCTTTCTTCCGTGTGCTCCGTAGCTACCTGTTCTCTTCCTTGTATGTAGGAAGATCTCTGTCGTGTGGTGTGGGAGTTTGTGCCAGCCTGTCTATTTATTATGCTCTCTGTGAGCAGCTAGCAATGCCTCTGGATCTTCCATTTAAGAAGAATGTATACTCTCAATTGTTTAAAAACTATTTAAGGAAATGGGAAGAAGATTGCAAATCCTAACCTTTTGGTGGGTTTTATGTTGAGGGGAAAAGTTGGCATCTGCAGAGAGAATTATTTCATTTTCATCTGAATAAATGAGCAGTAATAACTTGGCTGACTTGCAGGGCTCATTGTGATGCCGAAGGACACTGTAAGGTGAATATCTGAATAGGAGGAGGAAGAGGAGCATCCTCTGAGCCAGGTGTGGCAGGAGGTGCCATCAGGAGGGTTAGGCTGTGCAAACTCAGGGACACAAGGAACTGCTGCAGTCAGGGAAGAACGAGGTCTGTGAATGAAGCTGGGGGGACTGTGTCCGCGTCCAGTGTTCCCAAAGGTGTCTCTGGCAGGCAGGGGCAAGGGATGGTGCCCGGCTTACACCATTCCTCTTGGAGTCTGTAGCAGTGGGGAAAACTCCCTGTCTTCTCTCCCTTTAGGGGACTGTACTATGGAAACAACCTGCCAATCCAGCTCAAGGCACAGGACATAGCCCAGATACCCACGAGAGCCTCTCCGTGGGGACCCTAATGCACCTACCATGAACAAGGAGACGGAGTAGGTGATTTTTCTCTCCCCTCACCTCCTCTTTCCACTCCCATCTACTTTTTCACTCTCCTACTGTCAAAACTAGCCCCTACCCAAAGCCACCTTACTGGGCTGCCCCCAACACAACAAACCTGCCCTTGCCACCATTCAGCATGAGAATGTGATGATCAGACACAGAAAATCAGGAAGAGTTTTGAGACAGCATCTAATCTACCCATTTTATAGATGGTGTGACTGAGGCTTATATAGGAAACTTGCTCAAGGTCACACTCTGAGTGTGTCAGCTAGGATAGGCCAGGTTACGCTGCCGTACATGTACCCTCCAAAGTCCCAGTGACTCATGCAACAACATTTTACTTCCTACTCTTGCTTCTTCTCTGATGTGAATTGGCTGGGATCGCTCTCCCGCATCATCGTCTCTCTGACTCAGGCTAACGGGATAGCCGTGGTTTGCAATATTTCTAGCCCCTGTAGTAGAAGAGAATCACACCTTGGTTTTTAAGATGTCTACACAGGCACGACATGAGTCGTTTTTTAGCATATTTCATTGACCAAAGCAAGTTTCATGGCTATGCCCAATTTCACGGAGGCAGAGAAGTGTAATCCCACCAAAGGCCTAGAAAGAGGAAGAAGAGTATCTGTGAACAGCCCTAATACCTACTACAGGGAGTTAGTAACAGAGCTGGGCCATGGATCTTTCAACTATCGTCCTCTCTCTCCAAGATTATTCCCCATGGGAATCTCAATGACTAATAATGATGCCATGTGCTTTTTCTCCTGAGGATGGTTAACCTTACAGAGATTTATGGCTTATCCTAAGGAGATAGAACACTAATGATGGAAACAAAGGTATTGTGTTAGACTGGCTGGAGGAGAAATTTGAGGATGAGAAACATCCCCAAAATTACACCATCCAGGTACCACTTACTTCCATCTGGCACCAAGCTGCCCTGGATGATTTCTTGATGGGCAGCATGGACGCTGGACACCATAGCCTGGAAAGGAAGCTATGCCCTAGGCTATGGCCATATCCTTTTGCCGAGATCACACAAAATCCAGGGATTTAGCCTTGTCTGGTACCATCTAGGCCTCCAAGGCTTTGGAAATTTACTGGCCTGGGAAGTAGGCAATCTCAGTTCTGATCCTGGCTCTGTCATGGACTTGCTGTGTGACCATGGACACACCCTTTGCCCATCCTTGGCCACGGTCTTTCCATTTGTTCAATGGAGACTGTGACCCCTGTCTGAGGATCATGAATGTGAGCATGTTTTATAAATTCTAAGACCCTGCCTAAGTAAGAACCTACTGCTCTTAGCCCAGTTGAGGAGAGATGACCAGTGGGGCTGACAGCACATCCCAGTCGATCTCTGCTGCATGCCCAGGTAGCAGCTGGGCTCTAAAACCCCAGGATGCACAGTACCAGCCTCATCCTCTTAGAATTGGGAAGGCTGGCTTCTGGGTGGACCTCCTACTCTTTTCAGAGTTAGAGGTGGACTCTCTGGAGTTGTGAGGATAAAATAGGGCACATAAAGCACTTAGAAAAGTGCCTAATACACAGTGAGTGCTTTCCAAGTGTGCACTGCTCTGAGGAAGTGAATAGTACTGGAAAGCACATCTGGAAATGGGATAGCATATTCCACCAAATGATGGACTACCTTTAGCTGACCAATTGCCAACTGTTGCACATTTAGGTTGTTTCCAATTTTTAATGATTATAAATAATCTTGCAGTGAACATCTTTGAAATTAAATCTTGTATGTTCACGATTGTTTCCTAAGGTTAGAGTACTAGAAATGGAATTACTGAGTCAAAAGAATGGCACGTTATTTAGGCTTTTGCTGTGTAAATGCCCCTTGCCCTCTATTGGTACTTCTACTTCTGTTTAAGAGCTCCAGTTCGTCTGAGTGCGGTGGCTCACACCTGTAATCCCAGCACTTTGGAAGGCCAAGGGGGGCAGATCACCCTGAGGTCAGGAGTGTGAGCCCAGCCTGGCCAACGTGGTGAAACCGCATCTCTACTAAAAATTACAAAACTTAGCCAGGCATGGTGGTGTGTGCCTGTAATCCCAGCTACTTGGGAGGCTGAGGTAGGAGAATCATTTGAACCCAGGAGGCGGAGGCTGCAGTGAGCCGAGATTGTACCACTGCACTCCAGCAAGACAGAGCAAGACTCCATCTCAAAAAAACAAAACTAAACAAAACAAAAGAATTCCATTTCAAAAAAGGGAGAATTTGCTTAGCGAGGGAGGTGATGATCTGTATTAACTAGGACTAGAGTTCACTGTGAGTAGCAGAAAGCACTGAACAACAGTGGCTTAACCAGAATGGAAGTGTATTTCTCTGCCGTGAAATAGAAGTCCAAAGTCAGTGAGTACAGGGAAAATGTGCAGCTTTGCCCTCTGCCTTCCTCAGTATGGCTTCCACCTCATGATTCAATATGGCTGCCCAAGATCCAGCCATCCCATCAACATTCCAGCCAACAGGAAGGAGCAAAGAAGAACAGACAACACTTCCACTTACATTCCATTGACCAAATTATATGATTACATATAACTGCAAGGGAGACTGGGAAATAATCATCTGTTCTAGATGACCAGAGAATGTTCGGTAGTTCTAGTACTGAGGAGGAAGGGAAGAACAGACTTGGGGAGACAACTAGTTGTCTCTGCCATGAGGTTAGCTCATACTAAGAGCAGCATAAATGGTTCATGAAAGCAAAAATGAGTAAAGCATCCTCAGGAGACTGTCCACAGGGTATAAACTAGACCATTCCAGAGAGCCAGGATGGCGGTACAAATGGAGGGGGCGGTTCAGAAGAAATAGACTGATCTCTGGAACCGATCCCTAGGCAGAGACATCAAGACTCCATGGAGAGCCCACTTCCCTGCCTGTTTTCTGTTGTTCAGATGTAGGGAGTGGTTCTTGACTATGACTTCCCCAGAAGCTCCCCTATCCCCCAACTCACCCTCCCCCTAGTTCACCTGTCCCCAACTCACCTGCCCTCAGGTCACCTGTCCCTCCAACTCACCTGTTCTCCATCTCATCTTCCTCCCAGATCCCCTATCCCCCAAATCACCTGCCCCCAATTCACTTGTCCTCCAGCTCACCAGTTCCCCAGCTCATCTTCCCCCCAGTTCCCCTGTCCCCCAGCTCACCTGCCTGCCTCAGTTCACCAGTCCCCTAGCTCATCTTTCTCCTAGCTCTCCTGTCCCCAGCTCATCTGTGCCCCAGCTCTCCTGTCCCCCAACTTCCGTGACTCCCAGCTCACCTCCCCCCTAGTTCCTCTGTCCCCAGTTTACCTGTCCCCCTCAGCTCACCTCACTGCCCTGTCCCTGCAGAGCAGCCTCCTCATGGACCCCATTGGCCTCCAGCTGGGCACCAAGAACCTGTGGAGCTGGCTGGTGAGGCTGCTCAGCAAAGACCCAGAATGGCTGAACTCCAAGATGAAGTTCTTCCTCCCCAACACAGACATGGATTCCAGGAATGAGACCTCAGACCCTGAACAGGGAATCATCCTACAACTCAGAAAACTGCATGTCCAAGGTCTGGCCACCTGGCAGTCTTTCATCCACTGTGTGTGCATGGAGCTGGAGGTGCCTCTGGACCTGGAGGTGCCGCTGCTGAGTACTTGGGGCTGTGATGACGGTAAGGGCAGGTGTGAGAGATGCAAAGCAGCTGGGCCAGTGCCCATGTCATGAGGAGCCATGGGTGGGGGTGCCGGGGAGCCGTGGGTGGGGGTGCCAGGGACCCACTTGAGTCACAGAGAGGGTGCAGCCGAGCCAGGATCTCAATTCTGTATTTCTGGGAGCTTCCCAGAAAAAATTCCCTAATGCCCCCAAATCTGCTGGGGCCTGGAGGACCCCTCCTTCCACCTGGCTTCACTCAAATTGCTCAGGGAGATAGAATGCAAAAACAGAAAGGACTCAGTGACCACTTCCAGCCACAAAATCCCACATAGCCCATCATGCCCAAGGGATTGCTTTGCTTTTCTTTTTTTGGTTGGTTGTTTTTTATTGTTGTTCTTATTGGGTTTTTGTTGTTTGTGTTTGTGTTTGTTTTTGTTTTTGAGACAAGGTCTCGCTCTGTTGCCTAGGCTGGAGTGCAGTGGTACAATCATAGCTCACTACAGCATCCAACTCCCGGGCTCAGGCAATCCTCCCACTTCAGCCTCCCAAGTAGCTGGGACTACAATGGAACTATGAGTGCACACCACCACATTAGGCTAATTTTTAATTTTTATCTAGAGATGGGACATCACTATGTTGCCCAGGCTGGTCTTGAACTCCTGGCCTTAAGTGATCCTCCTCTCTTGGCCTCCCAAAGTGCTGGGATCACAGATGTGAGTCACTCCGCCTGGCTAGAGGTTTGTTTGTTTGTTTGTTTGTTTCAGAAGCAGTCACAGGAAGTGCTCTCTGCCCTCTACTGATAGGTAGTCAGGTTAACTCTGTTCAGTTCCATGGACATTTCTTGGGCACCTTCTGTTTGCACAGCACTGAGGGGAAACACAGGACATTGAGGGGCAACAGCGTCCTTGGAGAGAAAATGGGAACTCACTTAAGAACTCTACGTCAAGGCGACTTCCAGGCAGAGTGTGGGAAATGCGGGGGGGGGTTGGGGGGGACACATGCACACATGTGCACACATATTCAGATACACACAGTGCATATACATGTGGTATGTGCATAAACCCATATACACATGTATGCAAGTGTGCACACATGCATAACACATGCACATCTGTGAACACACTTGCATATACACACATTTCTGCCCACCACTGCCTTCAAAGCTCACCATCACCTTTTCTCTGCAACAGATAACTGAGTGTTCATTTATTTTTCCTTTGCCGGGTACCCACCCTGTCGGATGAGCCTAAGCCAGGTACAAGGCCAGAGCTGGTCCCCAGCACCCCACGACAGCCCCATAGCACATTTTACTCTCCCCTCTTTTGCAGGGCTCACCAGCCAGCTGGGAGCTGAAGAGAAAAGCCAGCGTGAATCTCAGCTCCGTCATGGTGAGGACTGGAGTTGCAGGGGCAGGAAGGGTGTGGTGAGCACTGTTAAGTCCCCACCTCCAAGCTGGAAGAGGCTGGTGGTGGCGGTCACAGCCATTTCTCACAGGCCATGCTCCTCACCTGTCCTTGACCCATTTGCAAGTGTGTCAAGCCGCTAACTGTCTCCCAGCCCCATCTCCTCCTGCTGTGACTTTCAAGGCTTTAGCTTGTCCCGTTACCAATTCTCAAGGGTTTAACCTGAGCCCCTCAGGACGCCTGTTCTCACTCTCCTGCCCCCCAACCCTCATGGATTCATCTCTCAGACCCAAAGTGTCAGGCTTCACGGGGAAACTCTAACCAGCCCCTCCCCATTTGTACACCTTGGACTTGACACTCACCCACAGCTGCTGTCTTCACCCACGGAGCCTTTGACTGATTTTCTGAAGGAGCTCAGAAGGCCCAGTGATTAATGACCACCTACTGATTCATGGGTCACACTTCAGTCTCAGCATCTTGATTTCTATAGAAGCACTGACTTTAATTATCACTACATGGTACTAATGCTAATGGAAAACCCACCCTGCCATCCCAGCTCCCCAGTGAATAAAAACTACCCAAGTCTCTGGTCCAACAGGCCCATTTCACTGAGCTGGCATCATTGTCTCATGGCTATGACCAGATCTGATTGATATTTGGCTAGTGAGTCCTTTTTTAGTGTAGGATTTATTAAGATATTGAAGTGCTCTTGAACTGGCCCCAGCTCCTAGCTGGGCGAGGAGCCCAGGACCCTGCTCCAGGCTATTCTGACTGGTCACTAGTGCTTAGCTGTAGGAAAACCCTACTTGACTTCTTAAAATTATTTCCTGAGCCCTCTTTCCTTTCTCCCTCCCCTCCTTTGTCAGTCCCCTTCCTTCTTGTTTTCCTTCTTCCTTTTTCAAACTCTTCCAGAAAGGTATTAAAGTGATTCTTGAAAATCCATGCAATGAGACAAGACTCAGCCTTTTCTCATAGGCCATGTTCCTCACCTGTCCCTGACCCATTTGCAAGACTCCCTATTAAGGGAAGTGAGGAAGTGTGGGTGATAAGAAATTGGGATGATAAAACACTAATACAGGAGGGACGTTGCAGGCCTGGCCAAACTCACTGGAAACTTGACTTTTATGACGAGTGGTGGCTTCCGTAGAGCTTGATCCTTCCCTGATGGACAGACAGGCATTTAGTACTTGGGGCTGAGTGTTTCTGGGGGCTGCAGGCTGTCGGCCCTGCTCCCTGCATCCTGGATTGTGAGATTGCCAGGCCCATAACATTCACCTTCCAATGGGGAGCCTAGAAGTCCCCTCTGCAAATAGAAGCTTCGTCAATGTGATGCAGCCTCTGCCTGCGGCCTGCCTTTCCAGTACCTGCATGTGGGTGTACTTGGCTGCCTGCCACCTGTCTGTAGACTGGAGCTCCCCAAAGGTTCTGGGTACCCCCTCAGCTCAGATCCCCAGACCCTGCTCCTCCACCACTTCCTTTGCTCTTTCAGGCCTCAAGCGCCCCCATCAGAGCTGCGAGTCCTCACCCTGCCGGAAGCAGAGCAGGAAGCAGCAGCTAGGTGGGTACCAGTGTGGGGAGGAAACTGAACAGAGAGATGGGGTTGTCTAGGGGCCAGGACTTGGACCCTGCACCTTGTCCCTAGCCAACAGCCTCCAGGGGCCCAGTGACTCTCATCTCACAAGCTTCCATGAGAAAAGGACTGGAGGTCCTGCACAGGCAGAGGCTGGGCTGGCAGTGAAGGGCCTCCCCCATTTGGCTGCATGGGCTTCCCTAGAGAGGGCTCTGCTGACAGAGCTGGAAGCACCAGACAGGTCTCAGCTTCACCGTCCAGGCTCTTCCAGGGGCACCCTATGTCCTCAGTGTTGAAGGATACCCTGGGAGGAGACTAGTCTGGGCATGAGTGGGGATGGAGAGGGGTGGGGAGGCCTGGGAGAAGCACCCAAGGCATAGGCCTTGTGGGCCCATGGGGAGACATGGAGCTGCTTTTAGGGCAGGCCAGGCCAGTGAGAGGAGAAGAGAGGAGGCTTCTCTCATTCTTGACCAGTTCTCAGAATGGTCCTTGTTCTCCACCAGTTGTCCCGCTAACTGGAGCCCTCTCTGCCACCAACCATGGCTAAAACCAGGGGATTCACATCCACTCAGAATAGGCCACTACCTTGGCCTCTCCCCCTAGGGTTCCCACAAAAGCAGTCCCAGCTCTTTCCCTGGGTCACCTGAGACCTCTCAATGACCCAGGAATTAAAAAGTTAATGTCTGGCCGGGCACAGTGGCTCACGCCTATAATCCCAGCACTTTGGGAGGCTGAGGTGGGTGGATCACCTGAGGTCAGGAGTTTGAGACCAGCCTGACCAACACAGAGAAACCCTGTCTCTACTAAAAATACAAAATTAGCTGGGCATGATGGCTTATGCTGTAATCCCAGCTACTTGGGAGGCTGAGGCAAGAGAATCGCTTGAACCCAGGAGGCGGAGTTTGGGGTGAGCCGAGATCGTGCCACTGCACTCCAGCCTGGACAACAAGAGAAAAACTCTGTCTCAGAAAAAATAAATAAATAAATAAATAAATAAATGGTTAATGTCTAGCACTGTAGGGACCCAGCTCCCACAGTTCTGATTGGTAGTGCCTAGGCCCACAGGTTGTTAGAACTCACCCTTGGGCATTGTGAAACTGAAATATTGGGAAGGAGCACTGGGGCCCCAGATATCACAGGAAGAGGTTGTTTCAATAAGATGTTGCAAAGGGGCCAGGCGTGGTGGCTCACACCTGTAATCCCAGCACTTTGGCAGGCTGAGGCAGGTGGATCACTTGAGCCCAGGAGTTCACTACCAGCCTGGCCAACATGACCAAACCTTGTCTGTACTAAAAATACAAAAATTAGATGGATGTGGTGGTATGCACCTGCAGTCCCAGCTGCTCAGGAGGCTGGGGCAGAAGGATCACTTGAGACCAGGAGTTTGAGGCTGCAGTGAGCTCGGATGGTGCCATTGCGCCCAGCCTGGGCAACAGAGTGAGACTCTATCTCTGGGGAAAAAAAAGAAAAAAAATATGTTGCAAAGGAGGTGCTCTGTTTCCCTCCCCTCATCTTACTGAACTCTTATACCATATGTACTATTGCAGAATGGATAGAACCATGACCCACACTTCCCCATTCCCACCTGCCTGTTTAAATAGCTACTGGAGAGCCTGTGCTTCTTTAGAACTGATTCCTTCTGGAAGTCTGGGTGGCACAGAACCCCCTATGGTGCTCTTGATACCCCCACCCTCACCCCCTCATACATATACAGCTGGGGCTAGAGGCTCCCAACAGCCCAATACGGGGCCAAGAGGACATGAGCAGAGGGCCAAGAGGTCCTGTCCTCATGCCATGTCCCTGCCCCTTGCAGAATTGGCCAAGAAGTACCTACAGCTCCTGCGGACCTCTGCCCTGCAGCGCTATGGGAGCCGAATCTCTGGGTCAGGGCAGCCCCACGCCTTCCACCAGGCCTATGTCCCTCCAATCTTGCGCCGGGCCACAGCGCCCTTAGACACTCAGGTGGGGGGCATTATGGGGAACCCCAAGGTGGAGGATGGCACTGATGTGAGCATCTCAGACCTCTTCAACACCAGGACTAACAAGGGCCCTAGGGTGACCATACTGTTGGGGAAGGCTGGCATGGGCAAGACCACGCTGGCCCACCGCCTCTGCCAGAAGTGGGCAGAGGGCCATCTGGACTGTTTCCAGGCCCTATTCCTTTTTGAATTCCGCCATCTCAATCTGATCACAAGGTTCCTAACGCTGCCCCAGCTCCTTTTTGATCTGTACCTGAGCCCTGAGTCAGACCCCGATGCTGTCTTCCAATACCTGGAGAAGAACGCTGACCAAGTCCTGCTGATTTTTGATGGACTAGATGAGGCCCTTCAGCCCTGCTCCAGCATGGATCCTGAGGGTCCTGATGGCCCAGGCCCCGTCCTCGCCCTCTTCTCCCGTCTCTGCCATGGGACCCTCCTGCCCGGCTGCTGGGTGATGGCCACCTCCCGTCCAGGGAAGCTGCCTGCCTGCCTGCCCAGAGAGGCAGCCGTGGTCCACATGTTGGGCTTTGATGGGCCTCGGGTGGAGGAATATGTAAATTGCTTCTTCAGCGCCCAGCCATCACGGGAGGGGGCGCTGGAGGAGTTACAGGCAAATGAACGTCTTCGGAGCCTATGTGCAGTGCCTGCACTGTGCCAAGTCGCCTGCCTCTGCCTCCACCATCTGCTCCCTGACCATGCCCCAGGCCAGTCTGCAGCCCTCCTGCCCACCATGACTCAGCTCTATATGCAGATGGTGCTTGCCCTCAGCCCCCGAGGGCACTTGCCCACCACGTCCCTGCTGGGCCTGGGGGAGGTGGCCCTGAGGAACCTGGAGACAGGGAAGGTTACCTTCTATGCAAAAGACATCCCTCCACCCCTGATGGCCTTTGGGGCCACCCACAGTCTGCTGACCTCCTTCTGCATCTGCATAGACCCTGGGCACCAGCAAACAGGCTATGCTTTCACCCACTTCAGCCTGCAGGAGTTTTTAGCTGCCCTGCACCTCATGGCCAGCCCCAAGGTGGACAAAGACTTACTCACCGAGCATGTTACTCTCAATTCCCGCTGGGTACTGCGGACTGGACCTAAAGCTAGACTGGACCTCTCAGACCACCTCCCCATCTTCCTGGCTGGCCTGGCATCCTGCACCTGCCGTCCCTTCCTTAGCCACCTGGCACAGTGCGATGAGGACTGGCTGGGCACCAAGCAGGCTGCTGTCGTGCAGGCATTGAAGAAGTTGGCCACCCGCAAGCTCACAGGGCCAAAGGTGGTAGAACTGTTACACTGTGTGGATGAGACACAGGAGCCTGAGCTGGCCAGTCTCACTGCACAAAGCCTGCCCTATCAACTGCCCTTCCACAATTTCCCACTGACCTACACTGACCTGGCTGTCCTGACCAACATCCTAAAGCACAGGGAAGCCCCCATCCACCTGGATTTTGAGGGCTGTACCCTGGAGCCCCAGTGCCCTGAGGCTCTGGTAGGCTGTGGGCAGATAGAGAATCTCAGGTGAGTAAGAGCAGAGGAGGACTGGGGAGGGGATTGGGCTTTTGGGAGAGAAGAGGCCAACCGGTCTAGCAGATCTCTGCCAAGGGGATTGGATAAGAACCTTGGATATTAGAACAGAATGGCCTGCAATGCAAGCGAGGAAGCTCCATGCCTTGACAGGACCTCTGGAGCCCAAATGGATCCTCCTCTTGTCTGTGGTTTCTGGACCTTCAGTCTCTCTCTGTCAATCATGGGCTGAAGACCTGAGGCTGTGTTGATAGAGGCTGTTGGACTTTGGGCATGTGTATGCAGCACACGCATGTACACTGTCTAGGCCAAAGTTTCTTCATTCCTAAAATGAATCTGTGACAATAGCTGACTCATATGATCATTGTGAGAATGAGATGGCATAATGCATGAAAAACATTCTGTAGCACACAGTGCCTGGCACAGAGCAAGGGCTCAGTGCGCATATTAGCTAGAGGAAAGGCTCTGTCTTGGGAACAGGGAAAGAGCATGGAGGAACATGCCAATACATTAATGTTCAGTCCTGGAACTAGGACACATCCCTTCCACTCACATTCCATTGGTGAAAACACAGTCACCTGGCCACACTGAGCTGCAAGGGAGTCTGGGAAATGTGATCTCTGGCTGGGAAACCATGTTTCTCGTGATAGCTCTAATGCCGTAGACAAAGTGGAGAATGAGTTCTGGTGGACCATTAGAAATCTCTGCCATAATATGTATTTGTTACTACTACCGTATTAATCCTCATCTGTCCAAGGGGGTGGCGATGCCTTCTCAGCCCTGCCCAGCACTGATCCTCTGACACTTTTGCTTCTTCTCATGACAGCTTTAAGAGCAGGAAATGTGGGGATGCCTTTGCCGAAGCCCTTTCCAGGAGCTTGCCGACAATGGGGAGGCTGCAGATGCTGGGGTGAGGCAGGCCTTGGAGCTGAGAAGGGTCTTCAGCTGGGGATGCCTGGTACTCTCCTCCCTCTCCTTAATCCTACACAAGGCAGATTCCTGGCCTCATCCTTTCCCCCTCCCCATTCCTCCCCACCATTTTTGCTTACTCTGTAGGTTAGCAGGAAGTAAGATCACTGCCCGAGGCATCAGCCACCTGGTGAAAGCTTTGCCCCTCTGTCCACAGCTGGAAGAAGTTAGGTGAGTGATCTCCAGGAGGGCTCACTGCTGGAGAGATGAGTTACTGCCCAGGTCCCAGAGCCCCACTGGGGCCTTTCTGGGGCTTGCATGTTCCATCAGAGTCTGACCAGTAGTTTTTCAATGAGATCCAGAGAGGGAAGTCATCCGTCCAAGTACTCAGTAGGACTGAGTCCAAACACAAGGTTCCCAGAGTTCCCAGAGCAAGGCTTCCTTCATCTAAAATTTTGGATCATCTTGAAGGAGCATAAATGTTAAGGCTCCCTCCCTCTTTCTGTAATCCCAGGAGAAAGGATGGCAGTGTGTAGGCAGGGGTCAGGCACTGTGGGTACACATAACTACATGAAGCACACACACACCTTCACATTTGTGCACACATGTCTATATTTGCACAGTTGCACAGAAGTGCATAGGCCTATGCGAGAACATGTCCACTCACAGGTGTGCACTTGCATGCAGCACACACACGCACACTTAGATGCATGTACACATTTAGATGCCAGCACACTCTAACTAATTAAGTTCATATGCACAAATATACTCCTGCCCTGTGTCTGGAACTGAGTACCATGGGGAGGAGTGGGACCAGAGACCCTCCTCACTGGCAGGACACTGCTAGTTTATATGGCACTTTAATAACATTTAGAGAAGGTATCCCTTCATCCACACAGATGCAGCCTGGCACTAAGGTTCAGGTCTTGCTGAGTGAAGATAACAAGTTGGACCAGAGTCCCTCTTGTCCCCTTAGCTAGGTATCTGTGAACAGTGATCAGGCAAAGGTTCGGAAGTATTAAACTTGACACTTTTCTTTCCTGGCTATTGAGGGGGACTTTAATTTTGTCTTCCATCACCCACCAATGTTCTCAATAGCCTTTACTCCCCTCAGCTCATCTGTTCCCCAGCTAGGAACCCAGGCAGGGCTGGCTTGTGGGCAGGTGGGGAAAGTGAGGTCAGAGAGAAATGTGCTTTGCTTTGGGCTCTGGGTGAGTCAGGGTCACAGCTGAGGCTGGAAGTGACATCTCCAACATCCCAGTCTAGACTTTGCTAATCACTTGGGGGCTCAGGCACATCCCAGACATAAGCACTGGGAGCAGGATGCTGGGTCTCCTCCCCATACCTCATGAAGAGGCCGTCAGTCTGTCTTCTAGATTCCTCGAGCCACCAGGCAAAAACTTTCCCATGGGAACTGAATAAACACAGAAGTGAGGCCAGCAGAGGGTCTTTCTTCCTAGCTGTGCCTGCTGGAATCCAGAAAGCAGGCCACCAGCTCTTTCTTGGCCCCTGTCTTATGTCTCCCACATGAGGGTGGCCATTCTGTCACCTGCCAACTAGGGCTTGCAAGTGCCCCAACCCCAGGGCAGAGGGACTGGGCCTTGGTCTTGCAGTTTTCAGGACAACCAGCTCAATGATCAGGTGGTGCTGAACATCGTGGAGGTTCTCCCTCACCTGCCACGGCTCCGGAAGCTTGAGTAAGTGGTCCTTCCACTGCCCCTGCAGCCCAGTCCTCTCTATGCCTGAGTCACCCCACTCCCGTGCAAGGAGAGGAAGGTTGGAGCCCATGGGATAGGGGATTCCACTCCTGACACCTTTGCCACAATCATTCAGCCTGAGCGGCAACAGTGTCTGCGTGTCAACCCTACTCTACTTGACAAAGGTGGCAGTCACGTGTCCTACCATCAGCATGCTGCAGGCCAGGTGAGCCAAAGGAAGGGGATCTTGGCCTTCAGGGCCTTGAGAAAAGGGGAGGGGAAAGTGGGATGGGAAATGGAGGAGGCCCCTCATCTGCAAGATCAATCTTTGTGTGCCCTACTGTTTTACTCACAACTCTACCTTCACAACTCTACCTTCAGAACCTAGCTCAGGTTTGGCATCTGGTACTTGAGATAGATTGAATTACTGGATGAATGAAAAGATGAATGGATGGATAGATGGATGGATGATTGGATTGATGGATCGATGGATAAATGGGTGGCTGAAAAGATGGGGTGGATGAAAAGATGGATGGCTGAAAAGATGATGGGTGGATGAAAAGATGGATGGATGGATGGCTGAAAAGATGATGGGTGGATGAAAAGATGGATGGATGGATAGCTGAAAAGATGATGGGTGGATGAAAAGATGGATGGATGGATAGCTGAAAAGATGAATGGGCGGATGAAAAGATGGATGGATGGCTGAAAAGATGATGGGTGGATGAAAAGATGGATGGATGGATGGATGGGTGGGTGGGTGGATGAAGGAATAAGTCAACAAGTCTAGGAAACACAGGCATAGCTGAAGGAATAATTAGCTGTGTGTCGCTCTCCATGGTGCTGAACCAATATTGCCAAGTGGGATCATGGGGTGGGTTAGGTGTCATGTTTCTCAATCATAAACATTTCTATTTAAAAAAAAATTCGTCAGGGCATGGTGGCTCACGCCTATAATCCCAGCACTTTGGGAGGCCAAGGCGGGCGGATCACGAGGTCAAGAGATCAAGACTATCCTGGCTAACGTGGTTAAACCCTGTCTCTACTAAAAATACAAAAATTAACTGGGCATGGTGGTGCGCGCCTATAGTCCCCGCTACTCAGGCGGTTGAGGTAGGAGAATTGCTTGAACCCGGGAGGTGGAAGTTGCAGTGAGCCAAGATTGCGCCACTGCTCTCCAGCCTGGTAACAGAGCGAGACTCCATCTCAAAAAAAAAAAACAATCAGCTGGGCTCAGTGACTCATGCCTGTAATTCAAACACTTTGGAAGACCAAGGCAAGAGGATTACTTGAGCTGAGGAGTTTGAGACCAACCTGGGCAACATAGTCTCTACCAAAAATGAACAAAACTAGTTGGGCGTGGTGGTGCTTTCCTGTATTTCCAGCTACTTGAGAGGCTGAGGTGGGAGGATTGCTTGAGCCCTGGAGGTTGAGGCTGCAGTGAGGTATGAACACACCTCTGCACTACAGCCTGAGTAACAAAGTGAGATCTCTACCTCAAATGTAAAAAGAAAGGGAAAAAAACCTCACAGTATTCTTAATTTTTATTATATTTTTTGTGAAAATTGTTTCTCTGACTTTTTAAAACACTCTTGCAGGATTCATCAAGCAAAGACATAATCAAGATTTTACATAACTGATTTGAAGCACTTTTGGCAGTTCTGTTATATTTCTCTGTCAATTGCAAAATCAGCTTTATCTGAATGTTTGGACATTTGGGGCAGAAAAGGATGTGCCTGTGGGGGGTGATGTGCTGGTTTCCAGTCCCGGGTTCATGGCTTGGTATCTGACCCTGCAGGGAGGCAGACCTCATCTTCCTTCTTTCCCCATCCACAAAGACAACTGCAGAACTACAAAGGTAAGAAGCCAAGAGGTGGTGGGCCGGGGCCTATCCTTAGAAGCAACTTGGGTTCAGGCAGTTGAGGGGAAAGGTGACCGAGAGACTAGGAAGAGCTGGAATACGGGGATTCTTCCTGCTAGTGCTGCACTGAGGAATGAATTGATGCTTAGTTCGGCAAAGGATTTTTAACTTCCTCTGATGTGTCCAGACCTCATCTGGCCCCTGTGGAAGGAAGCATCCCCAGAAGTCTCAGAGGAAGGCAGACCCTTGGGGAGGACACTGTTAGATTGGCATTACTAGATGGTGAAAACTCTGGGAAAACCCTTACAACTGAAAAAAGGAAGAGAGAGCAATTATGGGACCTGTGTCTTAGGGTTGTTCTGAGAATTAGACTTAAGGAGTTTAGAGCCCTGCTGGTATGCAGTGGGCACTCAAATGCTGGCCATTCCAGCCATGCATGGATTCCAGCTTGGCCATCTTGGATAGGCCAAGAAAAGGAAGCTGCTTTTCCCTGAAAGACCATCCCAGCTGTCCTCCCCCACACTTGCTCTTCCTGGCCAAGATTCGAAGACAGATGGATGTATGCCCCTGAGCAATCTCTCCCTCATCTGGATCTCAATTTCCTTGCCCGTATAATGACCTGGAAAGGTAGGGCCAACGTTGCTGGATGTAGTGGCTCACACCTGTAATCCTAGTACTTTGGGACGCCAAGGCAGGAGGATCTCTTATGTCCAAGAATTCAAGACCAGCCTGGGCAACATAGCAAGACTCCATCTTTAAAAAATAAAATTAGCCGGGTGTGATGGTGCATGCCTGTAGTCCAAGCTACTCAGGATGCTGAGGTTGGGAGGATCACTTGAGCCTGAGAGGTTGAGGCTGCAGTGAGCCATGATCATACCACTGTACCCAGTCTGGGAGACAGAGCGAGACTCTGTCTCAAAAATGACCCACTAGGACCAATGTCACTTTCCCCTCCAACTGCTTAAAGCTGTGATGCTCAATAGGATAGGCACTAGCCCCACATGGCTATTTAAATTTAAATAAATTAAAATTAAGTAAATTGTAATTTTCAGTTCATTAGTCACATTAGCTATACTTCAGCTGCTCAATGGCCATAGGTGGCTACTGGCTCCCATAGTGAATGGCACAGATACCAGAAGATTTCCATCATTGCAGAAAGTTCTATTAGACAGGCTGGGCGTGGTGGCTTATGTCTGTAACCCCAGCACTTTGAGAGGCTGAGTGGGCAGGATCGCTTGAAGCTAGGAGTTCAAGAACAGCCTGTGCAACAAAATGAGACCCCTATCTCTATAAAAAAAAAAAATAGCTGGGCATTGTGGCTCACTCCTATAGTACCAGTTACTCAGGAGGCCAAGGTGGGAGGATTACTTGAATTCAGGAGCTTGAGGCTGCAGTTAACTAGAATAGATCCACTGCACTCAAGCCTGGGTGACTAAGTGGGACCCTGTCTTTAAAAGAAAAAAAAATGATTAGCACGAGGCTAAAAAGTCTGTGAAACCTGGCTCATAATGTCCTAGCTTCCCTGCATTCCCTAATACTCCCCTGGCCCAGTGGGAGAGAGTCTGTGGTTTACCATAGCCTGGACTCACTGAATACAGCTCATGCTCCTCGCCTTCTGAACCACAGACAGCATATCCACAAGTGGAGACCATCACATCATTGACAATAGCAGCTTCTATTTACTAGGCTTCGATTTTACACCTATGCTGGGTACTTGGACATATATTGTCTCATTCAATCCTTCAGGAACCTATGTGTTAGATGTTTTCATCTCATTTAGAAAAGAGAAAAGGGAGCTGACTGCAGTGACTTGCCCAAGGCCACATGGCTATGCATGGCAGAGCCAAAATGTGAAGAAAGGTTCCATTTGACCTCAAACATTTTGCCCCTCCTGCTCCACTGAATCATACCTTGAGCACCTGCAAGCAATCTTCTTTGTTACGGACTCACTGCGGGTTGTGCTTCAGGGTCTTCAGCCTTTAGAAGCCAAGGAAAGAAGCTTGATCTGCCAGGCCCTGGATGCCTGAGCCCAGGCCAATGTTTGATTTGTTCTTGCCAGAGCTCCAGACCTGCAGGAAAGTGATGGCCAGAGGAAAGAGGCTCAGAGCAGAAGCCTGACGCTCAGGTACCTTGGAGGATCTATTGCCTTAGAGGGATATGATGTGGGGAAAAGGCTCAGGGGAGGGAGAGCAGAGGCAGGAAGGATAAAGGGAAAAGCAGATAAGGGACAGGGAAAGGATTAGCCGGGTGTGGTGCCCATCCTGGATAGCCCATCCTGGCATGAATAAGGAGCGTCTGTCATCATAACAATAGCTACAACTTAATGGACCCTGGCTATATATATGCTGGGCATTGTGCTAGAAGTTTTATGTCCATTATCTCACCGTAATTCCTTTAGAACCCCTGTGAAGTACACATTATTATTCTCCTTTGAGAGAGGAGGAAACAGAGTCTCAGGTTAAGTTCCTTGCTCAAGATCAGCCAGGTACTAAGAGGTGTGGCCAGGATTAGACTCAGGTCTGTGGGCCTCCTGACTCCCCAGCCCTGGAAGCTGGAGGGGGTATGGGGTAGCCATCTGCCCTGAGCCCTTCTACCCCCCACTCCTACCCAAGGCTGCAGAAGTGTCAGCTCCAGGTCCACGATGCAGAGACCCTCATAGCCCTGCTCCAGGAAGGCCGCCAGCTGGAGGAAGTGGAGTGAGTATCACCAGAAGCCCTGGGGTAGGAGCCAGGAAAGGAGGTTGGAGAGGGTGGGCAGGCCTCGCCTTTGGGTGGGGGGGGAGGGGCATGTTGCCTCATGAAGAATTTGGGGGAATCAAATCATCGTAACAGCTGCTACTCTTCAGCACTTGTCCTGGGTTGGGTGCTATGCTAGGGGCTGTACATGCCCCATCTCATTCACTTTCACATCTGTGATGTAAGCACTGTTACTGTCCACATTTTATGGAGGAGGAAGTTAAGCTACAGAAAGGTAAACTTGCTCAAGCCCACACAGGTAGGAAGAGTCTAGGCTAGGGGTCAAGCCCAGACAGTCTGGATCCCAGCCCCATCCTCATAACCACTGCTACTTCTCTTGTTGAGATCTGCCCAGTAGAAACCCCACCACACTTGGATCTGCCTTCCAAACCACAGCCCCTTAGGGTTCCCCCACACACCCTCCATCCTTCTCCCAGAGTAGAGTGGGATAATCCTCTCTTTTCCGAATGGAGAAATTCCCATGATGTCCAGCTCCTGGCCGGAGCTGATGAGAGTAGGGCTTGGGGATGGATGGAGGCTCTGTCATGTCCCTAGGAGGGGTGCCCCTCTAGGAAACCTCCAAATGGACATGAAGGCAGAGGATAGAATGCCATGATGTGTTCTGGGGTGAGTGGCTCCACCTCAGGGTAAGACGGATGGGGTGAGGGTTGCCGTGGTGATCACCTCTTGATCCTGGACCTTGTCCCACTGGGAGAACCAGGACAGAATTAGAAGGTGGTTTTTAACAAGCTCACACACTTCTACCTGCCTCACCGGCACTGAGGACGTCTCTCCCCCACTGCCGTCACCTGCAGAAGCAGCCCCATCACCCACCTGGTTACACAGCCACCTCCCAGCCCCTTTCCCCTTCTCTCACATTTAGTCCCTCCAGATGGACCAACTGGTAGTGCTCAGAAATATCCTCTTTTCCTCCACCTTTCTAGTTCAACTCACCCTCATCTCTTACCTGGATGACCCCCTCACCTCGCTCTCCTGGCTGGCTTCCCTGCTTTCACCCTGGCCACTTCCACGTGGCAGAGAGCAGATTACATTTCACTGATGCCTGCCCCCTTCACTCCTTCCTGTAGCTCAGGATAAAGCCCACATTCTAAACTCCCAGGTGGTCCAGAACCCAGCCCCCAAGCCCCATCTGACCCTATCCTTCCACTCAATCTCTAATCCAGACACACTGGCTCTCTTTCAGGTCCTTGTATGTGTTACGCCACAGGGCCTTTGAATGTACTACTTCTACCATCAGGAACTCCCTTCCTCCATCTCTCTCTCCCACCTTTTACCTACTGAACTCCTTCTAGTTCTTCTAGCAAGTAGCTCAAGCATCAAACAAGCCATCCTCGACTCCCAGACTAGGTCAGATGCCCCCATAATCATAAAGTTTATCACAAAAAACAATTATGTTGCTGGCAGCATAAAGGAAGAGTTGAGGGTAGGGCCTTGAAGACAGGCTGCCTGGGTTCAAATTCTGGTTCACCCTCGAGCAAGTGCCTTAACCACTCTGCGCTCAGTTTACTCATCGGTAAGGTGAGGATAATCAGAGTGCCTACATCATAGGTATCATGAAGATGAAATAGGCCGATAGTCATAGAAGCACCTAGGATGTTGCCAGGTATGTAGTATACAGTCTGTCAATTTTAGTTATTATCAAGGTTCATTCCTGAGAGTGATGCTTTGGCTAAAGTCAGCGAAGGATGCGTAAGTGCTGGGGATAGAGGGAGGACTCCAGCCCCACAATACAGGGCATCGGGCCCCTCTGTCTCAGCCTCTCAGGGAACCAGCTGGAAGACGAAGGCTGCCGGCTGATGGCAGAGGCTGTATCCCAGCTGCACATCACCAGGAAGCTGGAGTGAGTTGTCCACCCCACCACTGGGTACCAGGGAAGGCCTTGGAGAGCCCCAGGTGATCCCTGTGTTCACAGTCAGCAGTAAGGGTGCTGGCCCACTGCCATCCCTGCTTCCGCCCAACTTCAGCAAAGTCAAGATGGTTCAACCATGCCTTGCCTTCACCTCTGGCAGGAGCCACTGTCTTAATCCAATTATTTAGCATGCTTACATGTATAAAACGTGTTCATTATACACCAGTGTCTTACATTCCAATTCATCTTTGTAGCAGCCCTGGAGCAGGGTGGGTGGAGTGTCGCACTGGGGAGGCATCAGGTGGATGCATGCTGGGGTGCTGGGGTAGGGAGTGGTCTGTTCCGGTGGGGGCAGTGTTGGGGTGAGGGGTGGTGAGATGGAAAGGAAGGCTATTGGACTGCTGGATGTGCTGTGGTGTTGCATGGGGTGGGGGTGGTGTTTGGGTGGGGGTGTCTTGGGGGTCTTAAGTGTGGGTTGGGGTTGGGGAGTGTTGAGGTTGAGTAGCAGTGGTGTGGGACCTGGGCTTTGGATTTCAATCCTGGCTCTGTCACTCACTAGCTTTGTGACCCCGGGAAAGTAATTGAATGTCTCTGGGCCTTAGTTTCCCCCTCTGTAAAATGGGATTACATGAAACCGTATATATACAAAGCCTTTTGTACAGAGTCTAGTACAGTCAGGGCTCAGAAAATGGTGACTATTCTATGGATCAGGAAACTAGTGTTAGAGAGGTGAAAATACTGAGTTCTTGCTGTCAAGCTGGACAATTTTATTCTCTGAGTAGGGTGGGGGTGTCATGCATTTCTTGGTTCCCCACATCTCAATCCTTTGAGATCCCCTGACAAGGGACCCAGGACATCCAGGAGTGACAGCCAACAAGCTGCTGAGCCACGAGGAGAGGCTAGAGCTGGCTGGGGTTGGGGACCTCAGCCACATGCCAATGGCTGCCTTCTGCTCTCCACAGCCTCAGCGACAACGGGCTCTCTGCAGCCGGGGTGCATTGTGTGCTGAGGGCTGTGCGTGCGTGCTGGACCCTGGAAGAGCTGCACATCAGGTAGGAGCTCCCCCAGATCATGGTACCCACCCCCCACCATCGTGCTCACTCTAAAGTCCTTGGAATTCTTTCTGGGCCCAGACCTTGGGACCGAAAGAAGACACTGCTGCTGCCCCACCCAGACCCGTTACAGCTGGTGCCCCTCTTCCCAACTGCTGTGGGTATGGGCTGCTCACAGCTTATACCTCCTCTGGAGAACTGCCCTTGGCTGATGAGAGCCAGAGATGCCTGGGAGGGTATAACCCTCACTTCCCCCTCACCTGGAGTGGCCAGTGACAGAGGCAAAGGATACAACTCTCCAGTCCCCTTGCCTCCAGTGGGGCAGAGCTCCCCGGGGGACCAGGACCTGCTCCATTTGGCTACCCTCAGTCCCTTACTGTTTCTCCTGAGAGCAGACCGTCAGTCCATGATGTGCACAAGTGACCAAGTGACACGCAACCCCCTACCCCCTCACAGATCCAGGCTCTGCCACTTGGGAACCCAGTCCTATTTCTGTAAATCTCGCTGTTAAGTATGGGGAGCTGAGGACAGATGCTGATTAATGTGAACACAGTTCCCACTTGGAGGAAAGCCTCATTCTCAACCAAATAGGGTCGTCCCTGCTTTAAACACCCCTCAAGGGAGGAGAGGGAAACCAATTCCCCACAAGGTAGATTAGGAGACCTTGGTTCACTGTATCTGATGATTTAATAAAGGGTCCCTAGTGCATTCCAAGTGATGCCCTGTTCACTGCCAGGAACATATACTAAATAAATCCTCATGACTGTGCAAGTACATTTAGCCATAGGGATGGTCACCTCAGTATTGGTTATAACAGGAAAAAACTGAAAATAACTAAAATGTTTAACTGTAAGATATTAGTTAGACTAAGTTACTTCCAGAGAGAACTCAATGAAATCTTGGATAAAATGATAACGTAGATGCAGTTTTAATATGGAGGCATGATGGGGGTTTATAAAGTAAACAGAGAAATTCTTCTTAGAGACAGGCTCTTGTTCTGTTATCCAGGCTGGAGTGCAGTGACACAATCATAGCTCTCCGTAACCTCCAAATCCTGGGCTCAGCAATCCACCTCTCTCAGTCTCCCAAAGTCCTGGGAGACATGAGTTGTGTCTTACAGTCATTAGTCATGACTTATAGTCATGAGTCACTGTCCCTGGTGATTTTTTTTTTATTTTTTGTAGAGACAAAGTCTTGCTATGTTGTCCAGGCTGTTCTCAAACTCCCAAGCTCAAGTGATCCTCCTGCCCGGGCCTCCCAAAGCACTAGGATTATAGGTCTGAGCCACCACATGGGGCCAAACATAAAAATTTTAACTCATCATAAAAGATGATAATGGCTAGGCATTGTGGCTCACGCCTGTAATCTCAGCACTTTGGGAGGCTGAGGTGGGCAGATCACCTGAGGTCAGGAGTTCAAGACCAGCCTGACCAATATGGAGAAACTCTGTCTCTACTAAATATACAAAATTAGCCAGGTGTGGTTCCACATGCCTGTAATCCCAGTGACATGAGAGGCTGAAGCAGGAGAATCGCTTGAAACCAGGAGGCAGAGACTGCTGTGAGCCAAGATCACGCCATTGTCCTCCAGCCTGGGCAACAAGAGTGAAACTAAATTAAAAAAAAATATTATAATAATGCTTTTCAAGATACTCAGTGGTGTAAGGTTTGTTTCCAAGGATAAAACAAAGAAACTGAGGCCAGCACCAAAATAATCCAATGCAAGGGAATTTATTCAGGTTCCCGGGTGAGGTTCTGCAGTCCAGACAGGAGGGGCCGCAGAAGTCGCGTGGACTCCTCTTAGACAGGGGTTTTATAGGGAGTGAAACAGCTCGATTGGTTGTGGGAGAGCAAGACTGCTATTGGATAAGTTACAAGCCTTGACCTAGGACTTGGCCTGTTATTGGTTGGAATTACTTGCCTGCTATTGGTTGTTAAGACTCGACTGCTATTGGTTGTTAAAACTTGGCTGCTATTGGTTGTTAAGACTTGGCTGCTATTGGTTGTTAAGACTCAACTGCTATTGGTTATTAAGAAGCTATGGTTGTAGCACCTTGTTTGCATACTGGGCTCTTTAAGGGAAGACTAGGCTGTGCGAGCAAGGGAGAAGGGAACATGCTGGAGCATGTCTGAGCTTGCTCGGGGCTTTTAAAAGGAAAAAAAGGAGGGGTGGGGTGGTGCGTCCGAGCTCCCAGCAAGGCAACCGGCCTTACAAATGGCAGAAAGAATGATATAATAATCTGGGCCAGGCACGATAGCTCACATCTATAATCCCAGCACTTTGGAAGGCTAAGGTGGGCTGATCACCTGATGTCAGGAGCTCAAGACTAGCCTGGCCAACAAGGTGAAACCCTATCTCTACTAAAAATACAAAAACTAGTCGGGTGTGGTGGCACATGCGTGTAATACCAGCTACTTGGGAGCCTGAGGCAGGAGAATCGCTGAAACCCGGGAGGCGGAGGTTGCAGTGAGCCGAGATCACACCACTGCGCTCTAGCCTGGGAGACAGAGAAAGACTCCCTCTCAAATTAAAAAAAAAAAAAAAAAAAAGAGAGAGCATGGTATAATCTGTTCCCATCAATAATAATCGTTTTAATAATTACTTGTCACCCTTGCTTCTAGCCCTTAAACAAACTAATGTTCCATTTTTGTAAGAGAAAAACTAGAAAATGGCAGGTTTGAAGGACCCCCTCCAAAGGGTACCAGGGGTAATCCACAAATACTTTGAGAACAGAGAGAACACCCACCAGCAGAAGGGGGTAGGGCTCAGCCTTGGGCTAAAAGAGAGAGCACAGAATTTGCTTTCTTTCAAGACTTGCCAGGAAATGGGGGTTGCTTAGGCAATAGATACATTTGTGAAATGTCTGTGGTAGAAAGACTTTAGGCCTCAGAAAGCTCAAAGGAAGTCAGAGGCAAGTCAGAGGAAGTGGCTGCAGCTGGAGGCAGGGGAATGGCACTTGAGAGGTCCCCGAAAGCCAGGGGTAAAAAATGACAGGCCTGGCCCAGTGTGGCTCATGCCTGTCATCCCAGCACTTTGGGAAGACAAGGTGGGAGGATCACTTGAGCCCAGAAGTTCAAGATCAGACTAGGCAACATAGACTCTGTCTCTACAAAAAAATATATATATTTTTAATTAGCTGGGCATGATGGTGCAAGCCTGTAGTCCCAGCTGCTCAGGAGGCTGAAATGGGAACATTGCTTGAGCCCAGGAGGTGGAGACTTTCCAGTGAGCCATGACTGTGCCACTGCACTCCAGCTTGAGCAACAGAGTAAGACCCTGTCTCAAAAAGAAATAGTGAGACAGAGCAGCAGGGGAGCCAATAACTTCTCGCTTCCTCACCCCTCTTTTCTCTTCACAGCCTGCTGCACAAAACTGTAGTCTTCATGTTTGCCCAGGACCCAGAGCAGCAGGAGGGGCCCCAGAAGAGGTAGGGTCCCCAACATCACCCCAACTCCATGCTTGGTCAGGGACATTCCCCCTCTGCCCTCCACAACTGGGCAGTGCCAGTCAAATACCAGGGTGACCTGGATACATTTGTGGAAGAGCGGGAAGTGAGCAGGGTTGGCAAAGGATGCATCCCCAAAGGAAGCAGGTCCAAAGCCAGACCACCTCTGCCTCCTATGGTGCCTGAAGGGAGCCCCAAGGTGTAGGATATAGACAGCAGGCCTGGGAGTGGGGTAGCCCCAGGGGATTCCAGGAGACTGGCACCCTCCAGTCTAAACCCAGAGGATTGCCTGGCCTGTAGCTCTGGTCTTGGGGGGTCATAACTTCTGGATCCCTTTCGAACAAGGACCCATGAGGGTCCTGGGTTGCCCCAGCCCAGCACATGGGCAGAGACTCAGCTCTTTGCTCCTGGAGCCCACCCATAATCTCTCCTGTAGAGTCTGAACTATTGAAGGCTCCGTTAGAGCTGGGGCTGACATTTCTGAAGCACAGATAAGCAGAAGGATGAGATTAATGATAGTAGCAGCCAAGGTTAATCGAGCACTTGCCATGTATGCACCAAGCACCAAACTAAGGCAGTTCACATACAGTCTCCCAGTGAGAGGCTATGATTTGTCCAGGGTCATACAATCTGGAAGTGGAGATGCCAAATTGGCACCAAGGTCTGATTGACTCTAGGTGGGATATAGGGCTCGATGGTGGAAGGCCAGGCTGAGGATGGACTCTGGAGATGGCGGGCACAGGTTTTGCTCAGCCTGGCCTCGGCGATGTCCTTCCAGGGCTGCATTTGTTGACAGCCTCATGCTCCAGATGCCCTCTGAGCTGCCTCTGAGCTCCCGAAGGATGAGGTACAGTGATGGCCTCCAGACCCCTGCATTCCCCTGCTCAGATTCCAGTCCCCTGCCTTCCCCTGCTCAGAGCCTGCTCCCAAACCTGTGCCCAGGTCCCACGTGCTCCCTGGAGGACACCCGATCCTCTGTGTCCAGGGGTCATGGCCTAGCTTCCCTACCTCCTAACTCTCCTGCTCAGCCCACCCTGGACAGGGCTCACAATGCAGCCCCCTCAACCACCTTCCCAAGCCCAAGGGACCCCATTCCCCTTAGCTCCCTGACCCCCAGAGAGCTGAGAGGTTGTGGGGACTCTGAAAAGAGATGATGGGGAGCACTGTGCTCCTTCTCTCTTGATCCCGGACCCTGGGGGCTCCCATCAGCACTCTTCTCGCCTTCTCTCCTGATCTGTGTCTGTCCCAGTCTCCCTCTGTCCCTCTGCCTCTGTCTCTCATGTCTTGCCTCTCACATCATATATTTCTGTTTTTCTGCCAACCTGTCTTATCTGTCCTCCTCTGATGCTCTCTCTCTCTCTCTGGATCTCTCTGTATCTTGCCTTCCTTCCGTCTATGTCTCTGCCCACTCTCTGCCTATGTGTGACATCCTATGGGTGTGGTATGTGTTGGTCCCTTTCTGTCCATCTGTCTGGGTGCCAGATGCGTCCCAGTCCCTCCTCTCCTGCAAGGCTCACTCTCTGCCTCTGTGTCTTGGGGGTGGGAAAGCAGCTCCTTCCCACCTCTGTTCAGCGGGGCAGGCACTGCAGGGCTGTGGTTTTGCCCCTGGGCAGGCTGACACATTGTGGCCTCCAAGCAAAGCACCTGGAGCAGCTCTGCAAGGCTCTGGGAGGAAGCTGCCACCTTGGTCACCTCCACCTCGAGTGAGTGGTTTGTACATTCGAACGTGGGTGGGTGGGGCCAATAGAGTGAGTTAGTGTTTGGTGTTTGGGTTGGTTATTTTTATTTTTTTTTAAGATGGAGTTTCACTCTTGTTGCCCAGGCTGGAGTGCAGTGGCGCGATCTCCGCTCACTGCAACCTCCGCCTCCCGGGTTCAAGCTATTCTACTGCCTCAGCCTCCCAAGTAGCTGGGATTACAGGCACCCACCACCATGCCCAGCTAATTTTTTGTATTCTTAGTAGAGACAGGGTTTCAACATGTTGGTCAGGCTGGTCTCGAACTCCTTACCTCAGGTGATCTACCCACCTCGGCCTCCCAAAGTGCTGAGATTACAGATGTGAGCCACCATGCCTGGCCTGGGTTTGGTTTTTAAGGTTTAGATCAACTGTTCTTTCTCTACTGAAGTCAAAAACCCCTTGGAGAATCTGGTGAAAATTGTGACTCTTCCTCCCAAAATACAGATCCACCATGTCTGACACACTTGGAGGCTCCCCCCTGGTCCCCTGGAGGTCCATGAACCTCGGAATAAGAACCTTGGGGATATCCCAGCTGCCCACAAAAGATCTGCTGAGATCTGACCTAGCAGCCCAGGGCTGCATCCAGTTTCAGGAAGCTGAGTAACTGGAATGCAAGGACCATGCTGCCAGCAACCAAGTCCCCACTACTGATGCTTTCTCCTCCCTTCTCCCACCCCCAGCTTCTCAGGCAATGAGCTAGGGGATGAAGGTGCAGCCCGGCTGGCTCAGCTGCTCCCAGGACTGGGAGCTCTGCAGTCCTTGAAGTGAGTAGCCTGTTAGGCAGAGCCTCTGAGGCTGGGGCTAGGGGAGCGTTCTCTGTCCCATCCCCCTCCTTCCTGGGGTTATTGTAAAGATTAAATCAGAAAATGCATGAAAATCGCCCCCAACACAATGGAAGTGCTTGCTGAAGGCTATTAGATGATTCTTACTCAGAGAGTCTGTGACTCAATAATCCCACTTCTGATTCAAGGTTTCACTTCTGAAATCGGTCTCTGCAGCTCTGCACAGGCTCTCTAAGGGCCCCGGCCACCCTGGGGAGGGCAGGTGTGGGTGCGAAGAATGACTAATTAACGGCTGGCAGCCATTATTCTGGCCCTGGGGTGCCGGGAGGGGCTGCAGCTGTTAGCTGGGGTATGGGCAGAGTAGGCAGGGAGGGTTTGTACAGGGAGGACGCTCAAGGAGGGTGCCCAGGGCTGCCAAGGAGCCCTGAGTACCTAGCAGAGAGGGTGTGGGAGGAATTCCCAAAGTTTGCCTACAACTTTTTTTTTTTTTTTTTTTTGAGATGGAGTCTTGCTTTGTCACCCAGGCTGGAGAGCAGTGGCGCATTCTCTGCTCACTGCAACCTCTGCCTCCCAGGTTCAAGCGATTCTCGTGCCTCAGCCTCCCAAGTAGCTGGGACTACAGGCAAATGCCACCACATCCAGCTAATGTTTGTACTTTTAGTAGAGACGGGTTTCACCATGTTGGCCAAGATGGTCTCCATCTCTTGACCTCATGATCTGCCTGCCTCAGCCTCCCAAAGCGTTGGGATTAAAGGCGTGAGTCATGGCGCCAGGCCCAGACCATAGTTCTTGATCCCTAAATGCCACTGGTGCTTTTGGCTCACAAAGCACTTCCTCCTTCCAAGCTCTTCTGGGCCAAAGCCAGAGGAGCCCCAGGGAGAGGTCACAGGTCCTATATTCCAGGCTGTCTCTATGACACACACTGCTGTGTGACTTTGGGCAAGTTACATCCCCTCTCTGAGTCCCTGGTTCCCAGTCAGTAAACACATAAACTGCAGGCGTGGCCTCTGCTGGTGGCCACAATCTCTGAATGAGTGCTGTGGCCTACGCGCCTCCCCACACCCTCTTTTTGTGCAATGCTGGCAAGGAAGGGCATTGCCGTTATTCCTGTTCAGGGCCTGCACCCGGGAAGGAAGGAAGGCCTCACCCTTGCAGGCAAATTACAGGGAGACTGGAGGCTTTTCATGTCCTCATATGACCTTCTTATTAGTGTGGACTCGTGGATGACCTGGGGCCTGTCAGGGTCCATGCTCACCCTATCAGTGTCCTCATGGGAAGGAAATGCAGCACTAAATAGTAAATAGAAAACAAGGACTAGTTGATAGGGAGACCCTGAAAGAAAGGAGACGCTTTGTTCCTGCTTTCTGAACAAGGGATCCCACACTTTCATTTTGTACTGGGTGCCGCCCCTCTCTTATCAGGTGGGGAAACAGAGGCCCAGCTCCAGCCAGAAAGTACTCCTCAGATCCATCACAGACCGTGGGAGCCACTGGGTTCCCATCTTAGCTCTGTCACCAACATGTCTCATAACCTTGGCGAGACTTTGCTTCTCTCTGGGCCTCTGTTTCCCCATGTGCACCATGAGGACTTGCAAGGGGCACTCTCTGACCATTTAGGGTTCAGTGGGTTCTGTCATCTGGAACCAGGGAGCCCTCCCCTGCCCTGTGCCCTGACCACAAAGAGGATGTGTTGGGTCCTGAGTGACCTCCATTGTGCCACTCCTGTGATCTCCAGCCTCAGTAAGAACGGTTTGTCCCTGGATGCTGTGTTGGATTTGGCTCGGTGCTTCTCCACTCTGCAGTGGGTCTTCCACTTGGACATCAGGTGAGCATGCCTCTCCGCCCCCAGCCCTGCCCCGTCTCCTATCCCACAGGCCATCCGCTCCCACATTGGCCCCTCGTCCATCAAGTTCACAATGACCTATCATCCTTAGCACCTTGGGCAGTACCAGATCCAGAGAGCCATGTGATGGGCATCCACTGAGTGAAGGAATGATGGAATGAATGAACAAGTGTGGCCTCAAGGATGCTCAAATTTCTCCAAATTCACCACTAGAGAGTTCATTGACTGCCTCACTCATTCTTTGGATTGTCCTCAGAGACTTTTAAGAAAACTGGGGGCCAGGCACGGTGGCTCACGCCTGTCATCCCAGCATTTTGTGAGGCTGAGGTGGGTGGATCACTTGAGATCAGGAATTTGAGCCCAGTCTGGCTAACATGGTGAACCCTGTCTCTAGTAAAAATACAAAAATTTAGCCAAGCATGGTAGTGGGCCCCTATAGTCCCAGCTACTCAGGAGGCAGGAGAATCGCTTGAATCCAGGAGGCAGAGATTGCGGTGAGTGAAGATCGCGCCACTGCACATCAGCCTGGATGATAGAGCAAGACTGCATCAAAAAAAAAAGGAAACTGGGAGCTTCCTAGCGGCCACTAGGGACTCAGGGACCTGTCTTAATTTTGGGAGCTGATGAGAATATAGAAAGGGAGGCACCAGCCAGCCAAGCAACCTCAGGCACTCAGGGCACAACATCCATGGTTTTGGGGGAGGTCTGCCTCCCTTCCCCTTTCCTGAGGACCCCCAAGAATGGAAAGTACCATAGCAGACAGACCAGGCTCAGTTACATACCTGCTGAGAAGCTCAGAGCAGGTCCTGGAGCCTCTCCAAGCCTTGGTTTCCTCATCTGTAAAATGGAGATAAGAATAATTACTGGCCTGGCCCAATGGCTCACGCCTGTAATTCCAGCATTTGGAAGGCCAAGGCAGGAGGATCACTTGAGCCTAGGAGTTCAAGACTAGCCTGGACAACATACTGAGACCCCCCATCTCTACAGAAACGTTAAAAATTAGCCAAGCATGATGGCATGCACCTACCTGGGAGGCTGAGGTGGGACGATTGCTTAGGCCCAGGAGATAGAGGTTCCAGTGACTTGCGATCACACCATTGCACTCCAGCCTGGGTGACAAAGGGAGGCTCTATCTCGGAAAAAAAAAATCCCAGACACAATAGCTCACATCTATAATTCTAGCACTTTGGGAGGCTAAGGCAGGAGGATCATTTGAGCCCCAGAGTTTGAGAACAGCCTGGTCAACATGACAAAACTCCATCTCTACAAAAAAACACAAAAATTAACCAGTGATGGTGGGGTGTGCCTGTAGTTCCGTCTACTTAGGAGGCTGAGGCAGTAGGATCAATTGAGCCCGGGTAGGTCGAGGCTGCAGTGAGCCATGACTGCACCACTGCACTCCAGCCTGGGCGACAGAGCGAGACCCTGTCTTAAAAACAACAACAAAGCAAAATTTCTTAACTCATTGTTTCATTGTGAGAATCAAATGAGAAATGTCGGTGGTGTGTTTTGCACATGCCTTGATGTATGTAATTGTTGCATAATCTATTCCTTGTTTTCTGAGAAAGCAACCCACCCCAGGCCCTCCTTGCCCTGGCCAGTCTAGGTTCTTGCCACTGCCAGGGAAGTTGGTCTTTGCCATTTTCAAACTGCTGCCCCCTCTCTGCTTCCAGCTTTGAGAAGCAGCACATCCTCCTGAGAGGGGACAAGACAGGCAGGTGAGAAAGGAACGCTCGGGGTGGGGGGATCCCCTCCCGCTCTGGTCCCGCCCACCCCAGACCCATGCTGATCACTCAGCCCTTGGTTAAACCACCCTGGTCCAACACACTTGGTGTAATCATCACTTCAGTAACCACAGCCCTCATGTAAATTGTCAGTAATTAACTGCCCTGTTTTCCCCTTGGAAGGAAGCAATGCAGATGGGAGGGAGGGAGGGTTATGATTAGGGGAGGTACCGGAGCAGACAGGTGCCCGCAGATTGCTGCTGTGTGGGAGGAGACAGGAAAACATTTGTGCTTCTGCCTTCCCGGGAATTTTGTAGACTCACCCCTTCATACATGCCACTGCCCTTTCATGCTCTGAAGGCAGGGGCCATTGTTCTCTGAAAAAGAAATGTTCCAAGTCTTTGAGATAAACAACCAATACTAGTTTAGCTCTTCATGATGTTCCCGGCTGCCCTCTAGTGGGACTGGGCCTCTTGGCCTCGCTTTGGGAGCTGTGGCAGCGGACAGGCGGGCCTCAGTACAGCTGGCTGAGCAGAGAGAACCCACAGCTAGTGTGTCAAGGAAAGGCGCTGCCATACAGGTGGGCTGTCAGGAGTCAGGGGTGGCTCAAGGCTGGGTGGTCTTGCTTCCCAGGATGGATTCTCTGTTTCTGGGGAACCCCCCGGGTTCTTGAAGCTCAAAGAACCGATGTACGGGGAGGCAGAAGTCATGTGATGCCAAGCAGTGGTCAGAGAGGCTCTGTCCTGGATCCTCCTGCCTGCCCACCTGGACAGGAGCAAGCTGCTGGCTTTTCTTTTCAAGCTTCCCTTCTCTGAGCCTCAGTTTCCCCATCTGAACAATGAGGGACTGACCTAGGATCTAGTGACTTCATTGTCTCTAAGATGCCTTCCAGCCCTGACTTTCCAAGTCTGGGAGTCCAATGTGGGTGATCTGAATTTTCCTTTCTAAACGATCCCCCTCCTAGGGCTTATATGGACTGGGCCAGGAATCTGAGGGTGTGACCTGAACTTTCTAAATGATCCCTGTCCTAGGGGTATATGGACCACTGGATCTTTGCCAGACCTCCCAGCTGCAGCTGAGTTCTGGGGGTTCCGTCGGCGCTGCATCCCCAGGAGCCTCTGGTACCGTCCTAGCACTTCTTGTTTGGGGCTAACCACAATGGGGTGAGGCATCAGAGGGGGCAGAGCCAGCAGAAGGCTAGGGCTGGGGATTGGGATAGAGGGAAGAGGAAAGGAAAGAGGGGGGTGTGAGGGGTGCTGGGGGGTCTCTGGCCCCTGAGGGGCACCTCAGCTGGCCCATGCCCCTCATTCCCCTTGGAGAGAAGATTCCACATTTCTCTGAAGCAAACAGGGCAGCCCAGCCACTCCCTGCCTGGGGTTTCCATCTGCTCTGGGGAGCACCCACTTTCCAGAAAGAAAGGGGTTGACCTCTTTCCCCACAAATGCACTCCCCATCTGCAAGCTCTGCCACGAGGGGCTGTGAGACCTTGACTGGGTCCCACCTCTCTCCAGGCCTCCAGGAAAGTGGAGGCAAGTGAGGCCCTGGGGAGGATATTTCAATTCCACTCTTAGTCCCAGGGCAATGGGGAGCCCCGGAGGGTAACAGGGAGAGGCCTGGTCAGATTTGCAGTGTTAAAATGTGAGAACTTGTGGGGTGGAGAGGGATTGCAGGGAGACAAGAGTGGAAGCCCAGAGGGTGGTGAATGGTCAAGGTGAGTGAGGATGGTGGCCTGGGCTCTGGAGGGGGCGGTGGGGAGGCGCTGGAGAGTCACTGACAAGGGAAGCTGGGCACTCAGGGTCCTGCACTACTGCTGTCAGGGCAGGAGGAATGGGGGCTGCAGGGGAGACTTGGAAGGGTAGCGAGTGCTGCGGGGGAAGGGGCCTGCGGCCTCCCACTTAGTGAGGGATGCTGGGAGGAGGAGAGCGCCCCTGGGGCTAGCCGGGGACCCTGGGCCTTCTCTGATTCTTTGCCTTGCCCCTTGCCCCTTTGCAGCCTCAGTGAGTGTCCTCTGGAGCCCCTGACCCTCACCCGCCTCTGTGCCGCTCTGGAGGCGTGCCCAGGACCACTGGAACTCCAGTAAGTAACGAGGACACAGCCCCAGAGGGCACCATGTGGGCATCCACCCAGTGACCTGGGAGGGGCTTCCTGATTAGAGGCCAGGTGAGTCTTTCTCGGTCTCTTCCCACCAGCCCCCGCCAGCCCTGCCCCACGAGAGTCCCCTGATCTTTGGCAGAAACGTGGCTGTCTCTCAGCATCCCCCAGCCTTAGGCAGCGCATGTCTCCTAATGAGTCTCCCACTGGGAGATGCTGTGCTGGGCTGGGGAAGATGTCACCTGCACCATCCACTCAGCTCAGGGCACCTGGGAGCCCTGTCCGCCTCCAACCCCACCCCTGGGGCCTCCCCTGGGCACCCACTGGGACCTGCCTCCATGACTGAAGCTTAGTACTTCTGAAAGCCATTCCTCAAGGCACCCCCTCTTCCTGTTAGGGGTTACCACCTCACTCACCCCAGAGCACCCTGGTCTGTGACCAGACACTGGGCCTGGAATCAGGACTCTTGGCTCAAAAGGGCTTCAACTCCCCAGGCCTCAGTTTCCTCATCTGCACAGAGGATAGTCAGCCTTTCCTTTTATTGTCATTGTGGCGATCCTAGTACAGTAATTACCTTATAATAAAGAAATTCGAGACAAAATCTGCCTCACCTAAACAACCTCTTCTCTCATCAAATCAACGTTGTCATGTGTCCACAGGACCGTCTACTCCTTGCCTATTTGCATATTCAGTTTCTACCTGTTTGCAGTCATAAACTAGGTGTATTCTACAGTTTCATGCCCTGTATTTTCACAGCATCTGTGTTTGCCAGTTTGCTTCCGGTCTTTTTTCTTGCTTTCCAGCCCCCATCTCAAATGCCCTTCTAGCCCTTCCAACCAGATAGTCCGGTTTGACCCCCTGGGGTGTGGCCTTCCCGTGTCCTCCTCCAGGTTCAAACACATAACCACAAAGCCATTAGCAGACCTACACTATTTTTTTTTTTTTTTT